>PVIJ01004664.1:27213-114473 GCA_004024925.1 Scalopus aquaticus
TTTTTTTTTTTTTTTTTTTTTTTTTTTTTTTTTTTTTTTTTTTTTTTTTTTTTTTTTTTTTTTTTTTTTTTTTTTTTTTTTTTTTTTTTTTTTTTTTTTTTTTTTTTTTTTTTTTTTTTTTTTTTTTTTTTTTTTTTTTTTTTTTTTTTTTTTTTTTTTTTTTTTTTTTTCTGTTTGTGATTTGCTGAGATTCATGGATCTTTGAGCTCATGTTTAAAAACTTGGAAAAATTTGACACATTGTTAGTTAGATGTTTCCTTTCTCCCTTCCGTAATCTCTCCCTCCTCCCTTTCTATCTGGTATGCAATTATAAGTATATTAGTTTATTTGTTATTTATTGCTTCAAAGCTTTTTGAAGCTCTCCTATAGTTCTAGCCTTCCCATGACAAATTTTTAGCTTGACTTGTTAAAGATATTTAGCTCGGATAATAACTACTGGACTAATCTTCCTTTCTTCGTGTGATCTGATGTTCATACACTATTCAGTAACTTTTTACATTTCAGATAGTGTTCTTTTCCTTTCTAGGGTTTCCATTTGTTACCTTGTTGTTAAGTGCTTTTGCTATATCTTTTGTTATTCCCTGTCCTATCATTCATTACACCCATCTCTTTCCTATAGAGTAAGAGCATATTTTTCTTCTGCATATTTATTGAATAGTGTAAAGTTCTTACAGACAACTCAGTATCAGGATTTGTGGATCTCTTTCCATTGACTCTCTTTCCTTATTATCACATTTTTCTGCTTTCTGTGTAGTAAATTTTGATTGTATAATAGATTTTGTGGATATGTTATAGAGGTGCTGAATTCTTTTTACTTCTTTTGAAGAGTTTTTTACCATTGTAGCAGGCAGGTAAATTACTGACTGGTCAGTGATTATGTTGAACCTTGATTATAGGCTTTGTTAGTACAGGTCTATTTCAGATTTCAGTTGTGCCTTCCATGCTTGGGAACATTTCTGATTCCTGGCATGTGAAGCTTACTCCTGGAATGTACCCATATAGGTTTTCAGTGGAAATCCTAAAGTGTGTTCCAAGTCTTTTTAACTTAAAATTCTGTTCCCTAGGACGGAACCCTTGAAAACTCTACATAGCTCCTTCGAATTCCCATTTCCCCTTGCTAGGCTATTTGTATTCCTTCTACAAATGTGCAGTTCAGCAATAGGCTGCAGATTTGAGAACATTTATGGATTTTTTTTTTACCCTCCCCTTTCTGGAATACTCTCCTTTAATTTCATTCATTCATGATCTTCCTGCCTTGTCTCCAATTGACTTCTCAGCTGCTTCCATCCTAAGCTTCATCTTTGTGTAGCAGTGATTAGTAAGTCCCCTTATGGGCAAAGCCAGAAAATGTGCCTCTCATCTGATGTAGTTTACTTCTCATGAAGTTTCCTTGTGTTTGCCTGCTTTTGGTTGCACTCCAGTGACTTGAAAGAATTGATTGTAATTGTTATTAGTGGGGAGGTAAGTTTAACATGTTATTCTTCCATCACTAGGAACTGTAACTATATAATTTTATTTTGTACTTTTTTCACTTGAAATTTTAATGTAAGAATTGAAAAATTGTCATAAACATCTTTAATAACTTAACATTCTGTTTTTTGAATGAATATGCCATATTTTACTTGGGTATTTACTATTTTGGGGAATTAAATACTTTAGCGTTATAAATAGTGCTGGACTTTTGTCACGAAGAAAGTAAGAAATTTGAGCATCTGGACAGATTTCTCAAAAATTCACTTAATTTGCCATAAAGACACAACAAAGGAGGATGTGTAATGATCAAGTCTGTAGTTTCTTTGATAAACTGTATTTATTTTTCAAATGCTTATATATCCAATTGTAGTACAGGTTTTTCTTATGCTTCTGCTGTTTTTATGTTCCTTCAGCAAAAAAGAGAAAATACTCGTTCTTTAACTATGTCTGGCCATGTTGGTTTTGAAAGTTTGCCTGATCAGCTGGTCAATAGATCCATTCAGCAAGGCTTCTGTTTTAATATTCTCTGTGTGGGTAAGTGCATAACTCTTCCTTTAAACAGTTCCCTCATATATCTTGAGTTAAGCAATATGATGTACATATTCTCAGTTTGAGATTATGATCTTCAGGTTTTCTTTGGTCACTTAAATTGTGTCAGTTTTTTTAGTTGTATTGCTTTAAACTTTTTATTTTTTGAACATTTCAATGCTGTCTTCACAGTTCTGAGTAACTTATATATAACTGTGTGCTCTGCTTTTATCTTAGTGGACCAGACTTGGCATGTTTTTTCTTACATGGACAACCCAACCTTTGAAAATTTGAAATATTTGAGATCCTTGCAACCACTCTAGTTTACACTTCTATTTTTTCTCCTTTCTCTTTTGCACCTGTGAAGATGTGTTTTGTTTCTTTCAGGGGAGACTGGAATTGGAAAATCAACGCTGATTGATACATTATTTAACACTAATTTTGAAGACCATGAATCCTCACATTTTTGCCCACATGTTAAACTTAAAGCTCAGACATATGAACTCCAGGAAAGTAACGTTCGGTTGAAATTGACCATTGTGAATACAGTGGGATTTGGTGATCAAATAAACAAAGAAGAGAGGTACATGTTTTCTTCTTGTAACAAAACAAGTTTTATTTCGAGACAATGCTCTCTTGTCCCATAAACTATGACTTAATTTTCTAATGTGGAAATCCACATCTTTCTTTCAGGACCTTAATTTTCATAATAATTAAGCAATATTTTGTTCTTGTTAACAAATTGACTCTTTTTATCTAGTCTGATTTCTTTAGGGTAATCTGATTCATATTATTAAAGTCTATTACGGAAAAAAAGTTTTGATTATTTTTCTGATATTACGGATAAAAAGTTCTAATTATTTTTCTGATAGGCCAATCTGTGTATACTAATTGATATGTGTCATTAAGGATAAGGACTTGACTCTTTAAAGAAAAAAAGACAAAGCAAGATACATAATGGAAAATATTAATAATGACCAAATCTGTAGTGTATGAATTTTTTTTGTGGAATTCAAGCCAAATTAGGTTTATTATTAAGCATTACACAAAAAGTTTTATAATGACTTTTATATTTTATATTGTGTCATTTCTAACCATTTCTCCTATGAGATTATAAGAATTGATTATAGATTATGAAATTTGAACTGAAAGGGGGAAATAGATTGGGATAAAACAATAGTTTTGTTCTTTTTCCTTTTTGAAGTATATATATCCTTTTTACAAGTAATTTCTTAGTATCTTGTTTGCTTTAGAGGGAAAGTATTTGCTCATTATGTAGGCATTTTCAGCACATTTGTGTGTTTTGCATTAAATTTTAAGAAATGATTTGTGTGGATTTTCTGAAAGAAGCAGAGTAGTGGTAGAACAGCAAAGACTTATGACATATTACTTTAAATCTTACTAATTTTTAAATAATTTTCTATATAGAAATTAATATAGCTTTACTTAAACTTATTCTTAGATATTTTATTATCTTAGATATTCTTAGATATTATTATTATTTATTATTATATTCTTAGTATTTGTGGTACTTTCACAAATGCTATCCCTTAAAAATTACTTCATTTTCTATTTTGTATATAAAATATAATTAATTTGACATATAGCAACTTTTGTAAATACTCTGATTAATTCTTGTAGTTCATCCCTAAATTTGTTTAGATTTCCTGTGTATTTAACATAATCTACAATATTGGCATCTTTATTTTTCCTTTCTAGTTCTTTTTTCTTAAGATTTATTGATGTATTATTTACAGAATAAAATGTACTGATTTTTGAATTGTACAACTGTTAATTTTGACAAATGTGTAATTTTGTAACTGTCACCACAACTATAGTATAGGGAATGTCTGTACATTGGCACATTTTCCATGTGCAGATCAGTGCTTTGACAAAGTCTCCCAGGGACTCCTCTCTAGATTTCTAGCTCTTTCTGTAGTTGTAGCTTCCTTATGTCTTACAAATTCTAGTTGGTTTGACCTCACTGAACTCTTGTCTCTGTCTCCTAAACTCAGTATCTGTCAGGGTCTGTGGTTTCTCTTTGTTCTGTGCTCTGGAAACTTGTCCTCAACATTAAACTGAAGGAATCATAGTGCTAATGCTTCCCTCATTTGTTCCCTTCTCAGTGATCATAGTTAAGTCTGGTGACCTCTGAAAAATATTTTTATCCAGTTTCCTAGTTATTTAAGATGGGAGGGTGAATCCGGTTGCAGCTATTCCACCATAGCTGGAAACAGTGTTCTTTAATTTTCTTTCATTTTTGAAAGCTGACTGTAATGGCTAGTATTTATAGTATCTTATTGGATAGTCAGTGCTGATGGTGGGCATCCTTGCCTGTCTGACTCCAAAAGTAAAGCTTTTGCTTTTACTGTGTGTTATATATGCTTGCTTGCTTCTTCATTGCTTGCTTGCTTGCTTCCTTCCTGTTTTTCTTTTTCTTTTTTTTTAAGTAAGGAAATTATTTCATATTACCAGTAAGAATCTTGTTTATGAAAATCATGGATAAATATTTTTATCAGCTTTTTTAACATTCCTTGGAGTGACTGTAATTTCTCTCTTTAATCCTATAATCAGGTGAATTACAGTAACCAAGTTTCTATTGTTCGATTAACCTGGCTATCTTAGATACCATTTGCTATTTTTTTGATATTGTGTTATATTAATTTTTTTCTTGTAGTAGTATTTTTTTTCTTTAAAGATCTATTTATGCATACAAGCTGGGGTACAGGCCAGAGGCGTGGGGCGGTGAGCGTGTTCACCAGAGACAGAGTCGGGAGCAGAACAGGAGGATGGACGGAAACAAACTGCTGAGGGGAGCAGCGGGCAAGGCAGGAGAGGTCTGCTGCGCCATGTGGGAATCTCCCCGGCCTGGCATTGAACTCGCATTGCCGCTGCCAACAGCTCCACAGCTCAGCACTTAACCACTGCGCCACCAGGGAGGCCCTCTTGTAGTAGTTTTACATCTTATTTATAAGTGAGGTTTCAACCAGTATTTTCCTCTTAAACTGCCCTTTTTTAAAAATCAAAATTATATCAGTCTTCTAAAATGAATTTGGGTTTCATTCTATTTTCTGGAAAATAGATTCACTCTATTTTCTGCAAAAATAGTTTAAGATTAGAATTACTTTCCTTGGAATGATTGGTGAAATTTACAAATAAAACCACCTGGACCTGCAGTTTTCTGAGATTTTTGGTTTCTAATATGATAAATTTTCTTTAGTGATTGAGACAAGAGGTATTTTTTGAGATAGTTGTGATAAGTTAATTTCCGTAATCTGTCCATTTCATTCAAATTTTCAAATATATTTACTTAAAAATATTGATATGTTCCTAATATTTTTTTATATTGTTTACTTCATTTTTAATAATATCTGCACTTCTTTTTCTGATACTAGTTATTTGCACTTAATTTTCTCCTTAAGCAGTTTCAGCAAAGCATTGTCAATTTAGTCAGTTTATTTTCACATTTTGGCTTTATTGATAAAGTCAATTATATATTACTTCGTTTTTGCTGTTTCATTAATTCCTCATCTTATTACCGTAATTACCTTTCTTTGGGTTAATTTCTCATTGATTCTTGGTCTTGGCATTTAGAGATTATGAATTAATTATCTTCTAAGTATGGCTTTAGCTACATCCTGCAAGTTTATGTTCATATATGTAATGTATTTGTGTATGCCGTGTTTTCAGTTTCAGTTAAGCTCTAAGCTTTACTTTTATTTCATTTTGAAGAATTAAAATTTTATGTTGTGACCTTTTTTCTCTTAGAATACTTCTGTGTAAAAATTGTGTTCTCAGATTTTAGTATAGGTACCCCAGCTTTCATATATGGTGTATCTTTTCTATACCTTTAACTTTCAGTTTTTGCATTTGTGCTTATATGTGTTTCTTGTTGAGCATGTAATCTTCTTTTTTAAAATCCTGACAATTCTTACTTGAATTGCACATTTAATATGTTAATGTAGTTATTGATACATTTAGGTTTATATCTGCCATCTTAGTGTTTTCTGATTGTCTTGCCAGTTTCATAATTTTTACTTGTTTGATTTCTCTTCTTGCAGTTACTGTAGAAATGATAAAATATAACCTCTAACCTAATCAGAGTTTAAGATTAATATTTGTACTTGTCCCCCATGGTATACATAGATTAAAATGGAATTTTGAACAGTTAAATCCTATTATTCCCCCTTCTGACTTACCATGTCATGTTTCTTTTTTTCCTTTTTGTTCTTAACCACTGAGGACAATAATATTATATGGATAATTATTATCACCTTAACCAAAAACATCTCCTTTGCTCTAATATTTAAAATTTTATGGGTATATAATTCTGGGTTTGCACTTCTTTTCTTTCTTTCCATCAGAGATATCATTCCATTGTCTTCTGTCTTCTCTTTTTACTGTTCAGACGACAACTGTCTGTCTCCTCATCAAGCATGTTCTCCTTTTTTCCCCTACATTGCTGTTAATATCTTTTTTGTTGTTGTTTTCCAGTTTCACCATGATATATCTGGGTTTTAATTTCATCTGAATTTTTCCTGCTTGTGATGTTTGACTTACTCATCAAATCTCAGATGTCATCTCTTTAAATATTACTTTATGTCTTTCTGTCCCCTTCTCGTCTAAAACATTGATGAAATGTTTGTTAAGCCTTATTATCTTTCATGTCCCTTAATCTCACTTGCATTTTTTTTTACCCTCCCCCCATTCTCTATTGCTTTCTGGATAATTAATTTTGATCTCCCTTATTTCCTTATCTTTTTCTAATATACTGTTAAACTAACTCATTGAGTTTTTCACTTTGGTAACTATGTGTTTCAAATCTTTATGGTTCATATTTATATCTGCAGGATTACTTTTTATTTTTTTATATGCCTAGTATATATATATATATTCATCTTTTATTTCTGTTGTTGTTTCAGTGTTGTAAGCATTATCTTTTCACTACAGAAATTTTGACTTACTTTACTGATTTTTTTTCTTACATCCTTGTTCGTTTTTGTACATTGTTTTATTTCTCCCCTCAAGTGTAGTCCCCATAATTCTCCCACCACCACATCACTTATGAACTATCACCATAGTTCCTTATGCTTTTCCCTCCCCTGTTTTGACCCCTCTATTTCTCTCCCCTGATGTAGCCCTCAGATCTATGGTCAACCTGCAAATTTTGCCATTTATTTGGTTTCACTATATTCTACCTGTAAGTGAAATCATCTGACATTTTTTTCCACTGACTTATTTTCACATAGTCATGAGCATAGTCTCTCCCAGCTCCATCCGTGTTGCTGAAAATGGCATGAGTTTATCTTTTTTTCATCACTGAGTATTTTTGATCACTGAGTAATATTCCACTGTGTATTTATACCACATCTCCTTTATCCATTCATCTGTTTTGAGGTATTTAGTTTGTTTTTATATCTTGGCTATATCATTGTATATAATTCTATATCATTGTAAATAATGATGCTGTAAACATTGGAGAGCAGGTTTCCTTTCAAATTAGTATTTTCACATCCTTTGGGTAGATTCATAAAAGTGGAATCGCTGTATCATATGGGAGATCCATTTTTAGTGTTTTGAGGATCCTCCACAGAGGCTTTCATAATGGTTGGACCAGTTTGCATTCCCACCAACAATGTGAGATGGTTCCTTTTTCTCCACATCCTTGCCAGCATTTGTTGTTAGCAGTTTGTTTGTTTTTTTAATATGGGCTGTTCTCACTGGTATGAGGTATCTCATTATAGTTTTTTTTTTTTTTTAAAGATTTATTTATTTATACATACAAGCTGGGGTACAGGCCAGAGGCGTGGAGTGGTGAGAGGGCTCACCAGAGACGGAGCGGGTAGCAGAACAGGCAGATCAGAAATACACTGCTGAGGGAAGCAGCGGGTGAGGCAGGAGAGGTCTGCCACACCATGTGGGATTCTCCCTGGCCAGGCCTCGAACTCGCACCGCGGGCTGCCGACAGCTCCACAGCGCAGCGCTCAACCGCTGCGCCACCAGGGAGGCCCCATCTCATTATAGTTTTGATTTGCATTTCACTGATTATAATGATGTTGAACATTTTTTCATATACCTATTGGCATTCCTCTTTGGAGAAGTATCTATTTTAGTTCTTCAGCCTATTTTTTGATTGGGGTTGTTTGTTTGCTTTGTTTGTGTTGATTTGTGTAGGTTGTGTTGTAGATATTTGATACCAGTGTTTGATATCATTTGTATGGAATACAGATATTTTCTTCCATTCAATAGGGTGTCTCTTTGTTTTGGTTACTGTCTCTTTTGCTTTTTAGTTTGATGTAGTCCCAGCTGTTTATCTGGGTGTGGTCCCAGCTGTTTTCTTTGCTTCTGGAGATGAGTCCTCAAAGGTAATTTTGAGGTGTATATCATGGAGTGTTTCACTTATGTTTTCTTTTATATATTTAATGGTATCAGATCTTACATTCAACAAGAGTTCTTTTATCCATTTTGAGTTGGTTTCTCTGTATGGTGTGAGGTAAAGTCTAGTTTCATTCTTTTGCATGTAGCAGTCCAGTTTTCCAGCACCATTTATTAAAGAGACTATCCTTATTTCAATGTATATTCCTTGCTCCTTTGTCATAGATGATGTTTGTTTTTTGAATACATATTTTGAGACATAAGATGAAAATGTCTTCCTTCAAACAGATTTGGATTTACTTGGTCCCTCTGGGCATTAACATTCTAAGAATTCTTAAACCTGTTTTATTACTTTTGAGGTTCCCAGAATTAAAGGTGTATTGTGGGCCAGGGCTGCAGGTACGTGCTCTCGTCCTGTGCCTACAATTTTGCAAGGAATATTTTCTTCTTCTTTTCTTTTGTCAACTTTATTTGGTGCCATGGTAACCTTCCTACAGATATTTAGAGGAAAGGAATTGTAGGTTTATATGTAGTTCATTGTTACACTGAAGTTATAGGCTTTTAGGATCTCAGTTCAGTATAAAGAGACACGCTTTCAGTTATTCCCACCTTGTGTGGGCCTTAGGCTCTGATTTCTTCTTTCATGTCCTATGAGTCCTTCAGAAGCAAAGATCAAGAACTATATTGACAAATGGCCTGAGGACAATACTAGCACTGATTAATGGGTTAGTGAAGTTCTTCTGTAAAAGGCCATGTAGTAAATATTTCAAACTATTTGGGACATATAGTTTGTGTGTGGACTACTCAACTCTCCCATTGTCATATAAAAGCAGTTATAAACAACACATAAACAAATGAACTTGACTATTTTTCAGTAATACTTTACTTACAAAAACAGGCAACAGGCTGGATTTGGCCTGTTAATCTCTAGTATTCTGCTTAACTCTTGGTTCCACTGTTCAATTTTGACCTGGTTGTTACTTAACCACTTTATGAGAAATTTGATGTTTTTAAGAAGGTGATTTTTACATTTTAAGTCACTGTCTTTGATTTTATTAGAAGAATGAGTCTGCAGTTTACCAGAAATGGAAGGCTAGTGCAAATTATTATGAATGAATTCCCAGTGGTATATTATTTATTTGGCAGAAAATGTGTATGATTTTCATTTGGGACAAGTATAATGCAAAACATACAGATAGAGGAACATTTATAGTTATTTAGATCATATGGGTAATATTACTGATCTACTTTAAGTCATTAATGAAAGCTTCTTTGAATTTTTTTCTTCTTAAATACATATTGATTTTTACTGTTTTATTATTTGAAGGAGGTAATTATGTTGGGTCACATATAAACCAGCTTCCCAAGAATGGTGTTTCTAGTTGTGAATTGTGACAGGTGTTCCTAATAGTTCATCTGATAATGAATGTTCAAGGTATTCTAGTTTTTTGTGGAAAGCACAGTTGTATAAGATACTGTCTCTTTACTCACATTGCTTACCATCTGCGTGGGGGAGAACAAGATAGTCTATGAGACAATTGATGATCTCCAAGGATTAAATAGGTGAGGCAACTTTATGGAAAAAAATCCCTTCTGTACATATTTATTGTATACTTCAGTAGCATAAGGCACTGCTCTACTTTGGGGTTCCAAAGATAATTATAAAGGTTTCGAGGGAATTTGACAGAGGAACTGTTTGCTGTTATTGTCACATAGACACACATGGTTTGCTTAATGTAATTATAAAGTCGAGTTGCACAGACAGTGGTTTAGCATATCAAAATGAATTGGAACATTTACAAACTAATCTTGCAGCAAGATTAACACAGTACTCTGCACATGCTCTGTGATATGACTTGCATCTTGAGGATGAATAGAATCAATAGCTGGAAGAAAAAGGTCTACCGGGGGAGAGGATCTGAGAAAAGACTTAGAGCATAGCAGGTGATATACCTTTCCTTTCATTCTAATTAAAAGAAAATAAGCATTCCTCCACTGCTAGTTATTTTCATTTGATGTATGCCCTTCCTCTTAATTATGTTAATGTTTTTCATTCCTTAGTAATTTGATACAAGAACTGAGAAATCTTTTGAATTTGATTTAACTATCTCTTAAGTTATGCCTTTTCTTATTTAAGTATTATACCATGTTTCAGTTTGGTTACAATTAGGTACTAAGCCTCCTTTCAGCTTTCTGGCAAGTATGGGAACCTTTGTCAGAAAGGGATCCACTGTATGAATGAATATGAGAATGAATCAATGTAAATCCATTGTAAAATCTTTGTTTCTTTAAGATTTTTTTTTTATTATGCATATAAGAACTGTGGTGTAGGCCAGAGGTACAGAGGTGAGAGGATTCACCAAAGACAGAGTAGGGAGCAGAACAGGCAAATCTACTGAAATATACTGTTGAGGGAAACAGTGGGTGACAAGGAGAGCTCTGCTGCTCCATATGTGGGTTAGCTCCCAGGCTGGGGATCAAACTCAGGCCACAGCAGTGGTAGCATGATAGTGCTGAGACCTTAACCCCTAAGACACCAGGGAGGTCCCTAAAATCTTTCTATAAAACAGTTTATAGCCCAGGTTGTCCTGATGGCTTTGAAGTATTACCTTTGTACATGCATGTTCTGTACATTATGTTTTATTATTCAAGTTATCTATTTGCATAAATATTAACTGGTGAAAATAAAGATTTCAAACTTTAGAGTTGCACAGATACTTTAAGGTAGTATGAATATGTTGTAATAAATTAAATTTTTTTTTAAGCTACCAACCAATTGTTGATTACATAGATGCTCAGTTTGAGGCCTATCTCCAAGAAGAACTGAAGATTAAGCGGTCTCTCTTTAACTACCATGATTCTCGTATCCATGTGTGCCTCTACTTCATCTCACCGACAGGTCACTCTCTGAAGACACTTGATCTCTTAACCATGAAAAGCCTTGACAGCAAGGTAGGTTTGGTGATGCAATCAACTTATCATGGTTTCATATTTATTTGGAGCTATTAAAATGCCTTTCTGATATTTATTGTATACATACCATAACTTTTATTCTGTGAAATTTTTAAAACATTCAGTAAGTTTCCATCTTAGGTGGTTTCCCAGAGAAATTCAATTTAGAAGATAAGATGCAAAGAAAAAATACTAACATAAAATTGCAGTACTTTTTTAGTGATTGAATTGCATGCCAGAATATGGGTTTCATTTATATATTTTTTTTATTTTTTACTTTTTACTGAGGTAATAATGGTTTACAATGTTTATATATGATATAGAGGTGTAGGATCTCTCTTCAGGTGCTGTTACCACATATCACACCAACCACCAGAACTTACATAGTCCTCCACCATAGTCCATTGTGCTTCCTCCACACTTTGTAATTTCTCCTCCTGTTCCGTCTCTGGTAGCCTCAGTTCTACAGTCAGATATCTAGGATTCGTTATTAATTTTAGTTTATCTTACTCCTTTGTTTTCTTTCTCTATATTCCACCTTTTAAGTTACACCATCCAATAATTGTCTTTTTCTTTTGACTTATTTCACTTAGCATAATCCCCTACAGCTCTGTCCATGTTGTCACAAATAGCAAGTGTTTACTTTTGTTACAGGTTGTAGTTTTCCATTATGTATGTAAAACACATCTTTCTAATCCATTTATCTGTCTTTGGGCACTTAAGTAGTTTCCATAGCTTAGCTATTGTGCGTAGTGCTGCAGTGAACATAGGCCTGCATATCTTTTTGAATTAGTGCTCTTGCATTCCTGGAGTAGATACATAGGAGTAAAATTGCTGGACATATGTTAGATCCAGTTTTAATATTTTCAGAAAATTCCATGCTGTTTTCTAGAGTATCTTGGGCCTGTCTACATTCCCATCACTATGACAAGGTTTCGTTTTTCTTCACATCCTTGCCAGTGCTTTTTGTTTCTGGTCTTTTTGATATGGGCCATTCTCACAGTTGTGAGGTGGTATCCCCTAGTGGTTTTGATTTGCATTTCCTTGGTGGTAAGTGGTGATGAGCATTTTTTCATGTGCTTCTTGGCCATATGTATGTCATCCTAAGAGAAATATATACTTAGTTCTTCTGCCCATTTTTGATGGGGCATTTATTTTCTTTTTCTTTTTTCTTTAAAGGTTTATTTATTTATGCATACAAGAACTGGGGTATAGGCCAGAGGTGTGGGGTCATGAGAGGACTCACCAGAGACAGAGTAGGAAAGCAGAATAGGCAGATCCACTGCAGTACATTGCTGAGGGGAGCAGCAGGCGAGGCAGGAGAGGTCCGCTGCTCCCTGGCTGGGGATCGGCTTGTGCCACAGTGGATAGCTTCATAGTGGTGAGACTTAACCTGGTGCATCACCAGGGACATTTATTTTCTTTTTATTGAATTGTATGAGATCTTTGTGGATCTTAGCTATCTGCCCTTTGTGGGATGTAAGGTGTGCAAATATTTTCTCCCATTCAATAGTGTGTGTTTGTTTTAGGGATAGTTTTTTTTTTTTTTTTCACTGTGCAGAAGCTTTTTGGTTTGACATAGTCCCAATTATTTATATTCTCCTTTTCTTTGCTGTTGGTGACAAACCCACAATGACTGTCTACATATATTTTAAGTATAAATTTTTCTTTGTTTTTTAAAAATGTATTTATGGGCCTCCCCGGTGGCGCAGTGGTTGAGCGCTGCACTGTGGAGCTGTCGGCGGCGCATGATGCGAGTTCGACGCCCAGCCGGGGAGATTCCCACATGGTGAAGCAGACCTCTCCTGCCTCGCCCGCTGCTCCCCTCAGCAGTGTATTTCTGATCTGCCTGTTCTGCTCCCCACTCTGTCTCTGGTGAACCCTCTCGCCACCCCACGCCTCTGGCCTGTGCCCCAGCTTGTATGTATAAATAAATAAATCTTTAAAAAAAAAATAAAAATGTATTTATTTGTACAATATTTGCTTTCTCGGGTATAGTTCCTGTAAAATTCCCACCACTAGTTCACCCGTGCACCATCAACGTAGTCCCTTGTGCTCTTCCCTCCCGTTTTGATCCCTCTTCCTCCCCCTCCCCTGCAGAATATCTCTGATTTATAGTTGCCTGTTAATTTTTTAATTTATTATTATTGTTTTCCTAATCCCTTCTTTGGTTCCCCTATATTCCTATAAGTGAAACTATGTGGTATTTTTCTTTTTCCTTCTAGCTTGTTTCACTGAGTGTAATCCCTTCCAGCTCTGTCATGTTGCTGTGAATAGCATGAGTTTATCTATTTTTGATTGCTGAAGAGTATTCCATTGTGTATATATACCACATCTTCTTGATCCAGTCATTTATTTTTGAGCTTTTGGGTTGTTTCCAAGTCATATCTATTATAAATAGTGCTGCAGTAAACATAGGGATGGAGGTATCCTTTTGAATTAATGTTTTTGTGTTCTTTGTGATTACTAGGAATGAAATTGCTGGGTCATATGGTAGTTCCATATGGTAGTTCCACTTTCCATAGTGTTTCTTCCACTTTCCATAGTGGTTGGACCAGTTTGCATTCCCACAGCAATCTAGGAGAGTTCCTTTTTCACTACATCCTTGCCAACATTTGTTGCTATTTTTTTTTAAATATGTGCCATTCTCACTGGTGTAAGATGGTATCTCATTGTGGTTTGATTTGCGTTTCCCTGATTATTAGTGATGTTGAATATTTTTTTATGCACCTGTTGGCCATTTGCATTTCCTCTTTGGAGAAGTGTCTTTTTAGTTCTCCTGCTCATTTTTTGACTGGATTGTTTACTTTGTTTTTGTTGAGTCCTGTGAGCACCTTTTAGATCTTTGTGATCAGTCATTTATCAGTTGAATAGAGTGCAAAACTTTTCTCCCAATCAGTGGCATGTCTCTGTTTTGGTTATTGTCTCTTTTGCTATACAGAGCTTTTTAGTTTGATGTAATTCCAGCTGTTTATCTTTTCCTTCACTTCCACTTTGGGGTATGAGTCTTTAAAGATGTTACTGAGATGTATGTCATGTAATTTTTTACCTGTATTTTCTGCTATGTATTTTATGGCTCCAGGTCTTATGTTCAGTTTTTCTATCCATTTTGAGTTGGTTTTGTACCTGGTGTGAAGTAGTAGTCTAGTTAGTAGTCTAGTTTCATTCTTTGGTTATGGTGGTCCAATTTCCCAGCACCATTTATTGAATGTTGTTCCATTGCATATTCTTTGCTCCTTTGTCAAAGATCAGTTGTCCATATATGTTTGACTTTATTTCTGGGCTTTTTATTCAATTCCTTTGCTCTGTGTGTCTGTTTTTGTTCCAGTACCATACTGTTTTCATTATTATTGCTTTGTAGTGTAGTTTGAAATCTGGGAGTGTGATACCTCCATTCTCCTTTATTTTGCTATTCGAGGTTTTTTGTGGTTCCATATGAATTTCATTAACACTTTGTGTGCCGGTGCCCTTTAAATTTACCAGCCCTGGGGGCCGGCCATTTTCTCTGCCACCGCATGAATGGTATAAGCATTCAATAAAACACACACAACTCCAGAACTACTGGGTATTAAAAAACTGTAATATCGCTCATAAAACACCTTACACTTTCACCAAAACAATGTGTAAAGCTTCTAGACTGAGTACAATCAAAGAAATAGCTCCTAATAGTTCCAAATAAATCCACTGTGGCGTGAAAAACCGGAGACTAGATGAACACGTATTAATACGTGAGTGGCCACCTGATACTGGTGACAAAAACACGTACTAATACGTGAGCGGACTACAAAGTGTTAATATTTATTTATTTATTTATTTTTTTTTTTAAATATATATTTTTATTGTTATTTATGTCTTTTACATTTTGTATTCCCCTAGGGTAGCCCACCACCAATTCACCCGTGATCCATCTCCATGGTCCCTTGTGTTCTTTTCTATTCCATTTTGTGCCCTTTCCCTTCCCTCCCTCCGGCTCCTTCCTCCCCCCCTCCCCTAATATTTATTTCTTTGAAGAACGTTATTGAGATTTTTATCAGGATTGTGTTGACTCTGTAAATTGCTTTTGGTAGGGTGGCCATTTTAATAATGTTAATTCCATGAGCAGGGGCTGTCCTTCCATTTTTTTGTGTCTTCTATTTATTTTAAGTGTTTTATAATTTTCTTTATAGGTCACTCACCTCCTTTGTTAGGTTTATTCCCGGTATTTGATTTTTTTTTGTTTCAATTGTAAATGGGGTGGTTTTCTTAATATTTTCTTGTTCAGATTGAATGTCTGCATATAGGAAGGCTACTAATTTTTACATGTTGATTTTGTATTCTACTTTACTAAACTGGTTTATTGCTCTAATTAGTTTTTCTGTGAAATATTTAGGGATCTCTATATAGTATCCTTTCGTGTGCAAATAGTAATAGTTTTATTTCTTTCCCTATTTTGGTTCCTTGTATGTCTTTCTCTTATCATACTGCTCTGGCTGGGACTTCCAATATTATATTGTAAAGCAGTGGCAAGAGTGGATATCCTTGTCTTGTTTCTGATCTTAAAGGAAAGTCTGCCTCTGAGAATAATATTGACTGTGGATTTGTCATATATGGCTTTTATTATTAAAGGTGTGTTCCTAATATCCCGAGAATTTCAAAGGCCTTTATCATAAATGGATGTGAACTTTGTCAAATCCTTTCTCAGCTGAATTGATCATATGGTTTCTGTTTTTCTTTTTGTTGATGTGTTGGATGACATTAATTGATACTTGGATATTGAACCATCCTCATACCCCCTGTAATAAGTCCCACTTGGTTGTGGTGTATTATATTAACCTTTCGATGCCTTTTTGGGATCTGTTGACTAGGATTTTGTTGAGGACTTTTACATTAGTGTTCATTAGGGAAATTGGCCTGTAGTTTTCTTTTTTTGGGTTGTCTTTGTTTTGGTATTAGTGTGTTGTTGGCTTCATAAAACATTTGGTAGTATTTCTGCTTTCTTAATTTTTTGAAAGAGTTTGTGTAGAATATGAACTAGTTCACTTTTGAATATTTGGTAGAATTTATTTGTGAAGCCATCTGGTCCTGGGCTTTTGTTTTGGGGGAGTGTTTTGATTACTGTTTCAATTTCATTGCTTGTGATTGGTCTGTTTAGGTGTTCTGTTTCTTCTTTATCTAGGTTTTTTTAATTTCTTCTTTGATCTCCTCATCAATCCAGTAGTCTTCCAGTAGTGTGGGTTTCAATCTCCATGAAGTGGGAGGGTTCCTTGCTTTCTTTTCATGGTTTATTTCTAGTTTGATGCCTTTATGATCAGAGAAGATAGTTGGTATGATTTTGATGTTAATATATCTGTTGATGTTTGTCTGTGGCCCAATGTGTCATCAGTCCTGGAGAATGATCTGTGTGCACTTGAGAAAAATGTGTACACAGATTTTTTGGATGTGGTGTCCTGTAATTGTCTGTTAAGCCCATGAGATTGATGCCCTTATTTAGGCATCTAGTATCCTTGTTTATTTTTTTGTCTTGTTGATCTGTGCATTGGTGAGAGTGTGTTGTTGAAGTCTCCTACCACATATATTTTCTTTGATGTCTGTTTTCAGAGATGATTATAGTTGTCAGATACATTTTGTTGCTCCTTTATTTGGTGAGTATATGTTGATGAGTATTATGTCTTTCTGATGTATTGTCCACTTAATCATAATGTAGTGACCATCTAGTCTTCTTTTTACCTTTTTTAGTTTGAAGTCTATTTCATCTGATACAAATACAGGTGTCTGCCTTCTTTTTTGGTCCATTTGCTTATAGGATTGTTTTCCAACCTTTTAGTTTCAATCTTTGTTTACTTTTTGTAGTTAAATGTGTTTTTTGGAGATAGCAGAAACTTGGATTTTGTTTTTTAATCCAGTCTGCTATTCCATGTCTTTTTATGATGAGCTTAGTCATTTTATATTTAGTGTTAATACTGAGACGTTGGCATTTTATTTGCCCTTTTGTTTGTCTTTTTGTGATTCTATTACTTGCTTTATTTTGTTCTTCCTATTCATTTCTCTGTTGGTTTTGACTTCGTGTAATATTTTTTGTAGTGGGGGTTTAGAAATAATGAATTTCTGGAGTTTCTGTTGGCCTGAGAAGGACCTTATTTTTCCTTCATAGATGAAGGAGAGCTTTGTAGGGTAAGGTATTCTTGGTTAGCATTTGTTGACCTTTAGTTTGTTAAATATGTCATATCATTCTCTTCTTGTTTGTAGTGTTTCTTTGGAGAAGTCTGATGTCAGCCTGATTGGTTTTCCTTGGTTATCTTTTTCTTCCCCTTCACCGGCTTCATTATTTTTTTCCTTGTCTTGGACTCTTGGAAGCTTTGCTATTATATATTTTGCTGTAGCTTTCCTTTCATTGTGGTAATTTGGTGTTCTTCTATTCATCTCCTTCACTCTTGGAAAGATCTCTTCGATTATCTCCTTGAATAGTTTCTCAGTTCTTCTGTCTTCTCACCTGGGATTCCTGTATCTCTTATATTTTTCCTTTTGGTGTCAGATAGTTCTTTTTCCTTTGTGCTTCTCTTTCCCTTTATCTTGGTTCTTTTTATATCTGTATCTTAGAGATTACTGATCTGTTCTTTCATTTCATCAGATCTGTTTTCGTTACTCTTCCCAGAGTTCTTTAGCTCCTCCATTAATCTTTTAATACCCTTTTTCCTTTATTTTCTTCTTTAAAGACTTAATCTTCAGCTCATTATATTTCTCATGTCATTCTTTTCCTTTTTGTCTTTATGGTTTTTAATGATGGTCATTCTAAATTCTTGGTCAAGCAGAGAAGTTCTTCTATTTCATCGTTGTTGAATTCTGGGGGCTGATTTTCTTTTTGTGGTGTGTCATCCCCAGAGGGCTTGCTTGGTTATTTGTATTTTTCCTTTTCCCTGTTTCCGAATTTGTTCTATGTGCCGGGCCACTCTACTACTGGTACTGGTGGCTATCTCTTTGGGGTGCCCCTGCTGAACATCAGGTAATGATGGCCAGGCCAAGCCTGGCACTGTGAGACACCCCAAGGACTGTGATGCTGTGGTTGATGGGCGCTTTCCCTTAAGCTCACTAAGTCTCTGTATGCTGCTGGTTTCTTTCCCTATGTGCGCATCTTAACCTGCATTGCTGGGCATGGTCTGTGCATGCAGTCAGGGTTCACGCAGACTCTAATGCTGTGTGTGAGCCAAAAGACACTCTGCGAAGCAGTTGCTGCTCCCCATGGGGGCTGGGCCCTCCCTCTGCCTTCCTGCTTTACTTTCCGTTTTAGATATGGTGCATGGAGGGTCGACGGCCTCCCACAGCTATGTGCTGGCAGGAGGGCACTGTCTTGGATCTCACTGCTCACCTTTGTTTGCTGGGTCTCCCTCTGCCTTTACTTGGTTTCAGAAGGAGTGCTCAGTGGTAGCTGGTCTCCATAGCCCTGTGATCCAGTTCATGCTTCCCTGAGACTGGCTGCCTTCCTTTGTTTGCATGGGCCCTCCTCTGCCTTTCCTCCATTCCTGAAGGGGTGCTCAGGGAGTTGCTGGCCTCCAACAGCCTTGGAGACAGGCCCTCAACTTGCTGGGACTAGCTTCTCGCCTTTGTCTGTGGAGCCCTCCCTGTGCACCCACTCAAGTTTCTAATGTGGGGCATGGGGCCACTGGCCTCCAACAGCCATGCAGGCAGGGCAGGGTGTTGATTTCCTGGGACTGGCTGTTTACCATTGATTGGGGAGCCTTCCCTCTGCCTTCACTCAGTTTTGAAAGGGGAGCTGCAGGGTCGCCCGCCTCCCAACAGCCTTGCAGGCAGGCCTACAATCTCCTGAGACTAGCTGCTCACTGTTGTTTTATTTTAAGAATGAAATTTTTTTAACACCACTTTAATTTATGACACTATTGATAAGAAGTGCTTAATTGACAAAAATTAAGGCCTATAGTTTCATTATATTTATTATAGTAAATTTTAACCCTTTGCACTTGACCTGTGCCACTATGGCGCCTGGCAGTTTAATGCATCCACTCGAGCAGTGCTGCTTCGGCGCCCAGCGGTTTAATGCGTCCACTAGAGCGGCGCTGCTATGGCCCCCAGCGGTTTAATGTGTCTACTCAGGTGGCGCCGCTAGGGCGCCCTAGCAGTTTGGAAGTCAATATGTTTATTTCCGATGTGTGATAAGATATTCTTATCGCAATTACTTTCATGGACCAGGCTCAACCTGCATACTTAGCCAATTCTTAGCTTAGCTTAGTCAGTCTCAGCTTAGCATTGTGATATGTGTCCTGACAAACCGAGGCTGCATCTTGGGGATTGTTTTACTAAATATCACACAAAAACTAATTACAGAGTGTAATATTTAACAGATTTTGTTGTATTCAATGTAAAAATAAATAAATTGGTGAAATTTTATTATTTGTATACGTTTGTTTGAGTATAACATGATTTCAAAGTACCTGTAAAACGCTTCCCTAATACAGCTGAAATCATCTCGAGTGGCTGTTTCGCCCACGTGAAAAAGGCCTTGGGTGCAAAGGGTTAATTTGGACCAGCGCAACAACATTTTAAAATTTCTGACCCAAGACATTAATATAAATTCAGAAAACTTTAAAAAATATATCCTCAAATCAACTCCTCCTTTTTATTATTTAAAAGATGGTCAAAAACTTACCTCTTCAGTTTTCCTGTTATCTGTTGATACGAGAAATGCAGCTTTCATTATCCTGGTTAATAATTTTATGAGATCAGATTCATAAATCTAGTATTCATTTATGATATTGAATTCATTCTGGCCATTTCTACTTTCTGTATAGAAATAGGTATGGAGAGCATGAAGGCCTGTTAGTGAAATATTGGTATTTAGGTTGATTGACTTTCACCTAGTTGTACACCCCCTGCCTTTAGCAACATTTGATGAAGCTTGTATGATAATCTTCCCATCTGATCAGATGTTCCAACCTTTAGTCAGTTATATTCATGATTGAGTGTGATTATATGAAAATTCATTTATTAAAAGAACATAAAAGTGAATGCTATACATCTTCTCAGCTAGGCAGAAGCAACATGATATAGTTTATATAAAGATCACAGAATTTTGTGTCTGTGGAAGTTGATTTTAAATATTGACTCTTTCACTTAATAGCTATGTATTCTTGGGCAAGTTTCTGTAGCCCTCTGAAATAAAACTAGGGATAATAGGCAGATGTGAGGGTAATTAATAGTTATCTTTTGTTCCAAAAAGCAGAACATTCCATTGCTTGACATGAAAACCTGATATTATATTATCTTACACAGTGACAGTTATTACTGTCAATGGGAAATCCATTACTTTCTCTCTGCTCCCCCATGTACAAATAAACATTACATTTAGCATTTAGTCTATGTTGTATCTTCCCAGCTTATTGATAGTCATTTTCTGTCTAGAAATTTCTGAGCACTCACCTGGCTAGTATTTACTTTCAGTGACCCCACAGACATTCTACCACCACCACCACCATCATCACAAGAGGCATTGTGCTGGCTGGGCTGGCCTTGTGGATTCTATTATGATCACAGAATATACTTTAGCAAGAAACCATCAGGGAATCTTGAAGAACAAGAGGTTATTACTCAAAGATCCCAGAGGGTACACAGCATTCCTTAGGCCCACATGGATGGTAGAAAGATAACAAGGGTGCACAGACCTGGCCTCTGTCTTTATTAGGGTTCATGAGTAGGGTTTTACAGATTTGCTGGGTTCCCTCTTTACTGTGGAATTAAAGCAGCAAAGAGTTTGGATTAAGATGTGGGAAGGGAAAAGCAGGCTTATTAAAACAGTTATCTAGATAACCCAAGTTTATACAAGGGGAACCTCAAGATGGGACTGGGGTTCACCTGGTTCCATCTAGTCCTTTTTCTAGTAGCTTTGTCATACAGCTGCAAAATATTTTAAGATGGGTATCTTTGAAATCAAAAGCTAATGTAAAGCCCTTTCATCACAGTCAAAAAGCTGTCGAGGCACTTCACAGCAGCCTGCTTCTGTTCATTGTGGAAGCAATTCTAAGTTACTAGCTTTGCATAGTTTATTGACTAAGTACATAATACTGAAACCAAGAATGTGGCATCAACTTTTTATGTTCTCTGATTAACTTAACATGAAAGTTTTTTACCCACAGTTTTTAGGAACTTGAATGCCATTTATTTCATGGGTACTGTAGTTCCTCCTTAACCAAGTTGGTTTTAGTTACCTGAAATCAACTGTGATCCAAAATAATACACAAGATACTTTGAGAGACTGAATTCATATACTGTTATCATTGTTATATTTTTTATTGTTAGTCTCTTGTTATGCTTAATTTATAAAGTAAACTGTATCTTAGATATATATGTAAATAATCACTTGTCACTGTTAACAATCATTTCCAAAATAACTACTTTTAAAAAGCAGGGCTTTTGTAAGAGTAATCTGTCACCTGAATTTAGGTTGAGAAAAATCCCATTTCATCTCTCAAAGACTTTTACAGTTTTATCACATACAAAATAAGAAAAAATTAAGCAGTAAACTGAAATTACCAGGGAAATGGTATAAACAGAATTTAGTGTCCTCTGTGATGGGGTCTTTGAATATGTATTCCCTCATGGATAAGGAGGGACTACTAGAGTTGGAAAATTATTCCAACTGGGCTTCCCTGGTGGTGCAGGGACTAAGTCTCAGTGCTCTCATGCTGTCACGCACCAATGTGGCCTGCACCTTTGTTAGCTCCCTGACCAGGAAGCTAACTCATGTATGACACAGCAGACTTCTCCTGTCTTGCCCACTCTTCCCCTTAGCAGTGTATTTCAGTAGCTCCACCTGTTCTGCTCCCCACTGTGTCTCTGGTGAATCCTCTCACCCCCCGCACCTCTGGCCTAACCCCAGTTCTATGCATAAATAAATAAATAAATTTTAAAATTATTTAAAATAAATAAAAATTTTAAAAAGTATTCCAACTTTGCAGCATATTTAAGGCTAATAAATACAAATAGTAAAACAGTGTGCAAGTGGAAAAGAAAGAAATTGGAGATTAGATATAAGATTTGTGATTTTTGCTTTTTACTTTAGTTGTGAAAATTATATGGCTATCTTACTCTTGACTTATAGTACTTACTTAGTAAAGTTTTTCACTAAAAACTAAATAACCAAAAATTAAAAGCCTACAAGCCCTTAAATTTGTGGAGACATCAATCTTTTGTAAAACCATTCATCTTTTTTCTTTTTAAATTTTTTGAGGGGAGTAACATTAGGTTATAAAATTAAATAGGCTTCAGTTATAAAACATTTTATATCAGTATCTGTATGTGCTGCGTTATGGTTACTACCAAAAGTCTAGTGTCTGCCCTTCACCATACAGTTGACCCCTTTTACCCAATTATCTACCCCCCTAACATTAACTTTGCTGAACTAGCTTCACAAGTTAGTTGATCTTCATGACTCCAAATCTCCTCTTCTCTGGTCAGTCATAGGACTTTAAATATTGCTGAGAAAATCACTCCTTTGAGTCATGAACACTTTAGAGTTTGAAAAATTTCCTTCCTTTGACTTGTAGGTAAGAGTCTCTGACAGTGGGGTGCAGATTCAGTAGATTCACTTGGGGTTCCACCTGTTTCATAGTTTTGCTGAGGGATCAATCACCCTAATTCATTGTTTAGATTATAAATAAAAAAATTCTTAGTGAGTTAAGCAGGCAATTTCATTTATTGCCTACATTGTATTACATTCACTGCTTACATTCATTTTGCATGTGATAGAATTGTGAGAGGCTTTGAGAGAAAATGTGAGATTTTGCAACCTAAATTCAGATTTCTTATAAGACCTTTGCTTTTTAAAAGCAATTACTCAAAGACTTGAAACTATAGGAATGATTGTTTAGGGGTGTATGATAAGAATGACAGTCAGTGAGTATCTGGGTCTGGTATTGGTATCTGTTTTTTGTAAAGGACCAGGTAGTAAATATTTTATGCTTCACAAACCATCCAGTCCATGATACAACTACTCACTTCTGCTACTGCAGCATTTAAGTGAACCTAAACAATATATAAATGAATGGGTATAGCTGGGTTCCAGAATATCTTCATATAATCAGGCAGTTGATCTGGACTTGTAGATCTATCTCCTGACATATGCTAAGAAAATTTTCAGAGACCGAGTGGTTTTGAATGCAAAAAAATACTGAATTTAAAAATAAATCCTCAATTATGAGATTCTGTTTTTCTTTATTTTTAATAGGTGAACATTATACCAGTCATTGCCAAAGCAGATGCAATTTCTAAAACTGAACTACAGAAATTTAAGATCAAGCTCATGAGTGAATTGGTCAGCAATGGTGTCCAGATATACCAGTTCCCAACAGATGATGAAACTATTGCTAAAATTAATGCTGCAATGAATGTAAGCTCCTAATTGATTATTGATTCTGTTCTATATGTGAAAAAAATACAAAAATAATGTTCTACTAATGTATTTTCACCCCTGTCTTCCAAAAATACTTCAACCCGGTGAATTTTTCAAAAGTTCAATATAGGAAGACATTTAGCTGGAAAAAGTATAATCAGAAAATGGTTTGGGTCAACCCCCCCCCCACACACACACACACACACACACAGACATTTTCACCTAAATAAAGTGATGACATCTGTGAAACTGGGATACACCCTTTGTGGGACCATACTTAGTTGCTCTAGAAAGATGCTTTTCTATCCCATCTTTAAAAACATGAAAAGACTTTCTAGCCTCTTTTGGAATGCTTTAGAATTTAAAATCTATTTGAAGGTGTCTAAGTTCTCTTTGTTACTTTATTCTCGCTATCAAATTTCTTAAATATCTGTTCATATTTTAATAGGTTTTGGTGTCAGACAAACTTAACCATATGATCTGTGTAGAGCTATAATCTTGAGACTTTTATCTGGGAAAAAAAAAATGGGATAATAATAGTTAAGGGTTTTTGTGAGAACCCAGCTTTTTTCACTGCCTCACACAGTGGCAGTAACTGTTCATATTATTGTTCCTTTTTTCCTTTTCAGATTTTTCATTTCCAATTTATATTAACATACCGAAACTAAATATATAGAAAACTGACTAATGTAAACAAAGTATCTTAATTCCTATGTTGAATTGTCTTTAGATCTAATATTTCTTGTTCCCACCTGGAGAATAATTTTTCAAAAGGTACAATAATGTCATTTATTAAATATGGATCTTAGACTATATTAAAATGTTAGATGATATTAACCGTCAGCATCAGACAGACTAATCCCCTCACTGCCCCTAAATCTAGTTTTCTTTACCATATTTAGCATTTATTTGGGACTTAAATATCTGTATTAATAGCATTTATCTATACTACACAGTAAATACAGATACATGCTTTAGTTACATTTTATGTGTGAATAGATGGGTGTATAATTTCTTCAATGTTATCTTTCTCTTTTAGGACAAAAATACTATTGAGAGAAATGAGAATTACATTATTATTCTTTCTTTTTTGTATTCCTATAGCATAAAACCTCTATGTGGGGAATGTTCAGTAAGTAATTTTCTTCACATGGCTGAAAATGACTCTTGTAGACCTACTCTTGTATATATTTACTGCCAAGCTCTGAACATCTGACACACAGCAGATCATTTGATTTTGATATTTAATAAATATTTAGTAAATATTCTTTTCTCCATTTTCATAAAGTCTTTTTCATCATTAATCACATAGGTGTGTAATGTGCGTGATGTCCTGGTTTCTTTGTAGGGACACTTGCCGTTTGCTGTAATAGGAAGTATGGATGAAGTAAAAGTTGGAAATAAAATGGTTAAAGCTCGGCAGTACCCTTGGGGTATTGTACAAGGTAAATGAGATAAGTGATAGCTAGTAACATATATGTTATCTAGTAGTCTGAAAGTTGCATTTAATGCTTTCTTCGAAGTTATGTTTACTTTGGACTGTGATTGGTTGTGTTCTGTTTTAGCCAAGTCTATAGAGCCCCCACTTTCTACATTTCTAATGGTCAGGTACTTTGAATGTAATTTGACTGTGAATAGTCATGCCTAAACATGATGCATAAATTAGTTACTAGCAAATTCTGGAACACCATAAACCTTCTTGTAAGATAGTTTTTCCCTCATCAATGTATTGCCAACTATTCCAAAACAGAGCAATCAACCAACCAAAAAATTTTAGGATTGTTTACCTAAAATTATAAGTGCAATTGACTCTCCAGGTCTGTGTATCTGCATCTGTAGACTCAGCCAACTACAGCTGAAAAATATACACTATGTATTTAGGCCTGTAGTAGTTACATCTGCACAGACTTTTTGTCATTCTTCTAAATAGTACAGTATAACAACTGTTTATATAACATTTACATTACATAAGGTATTGTAAGTAATCTGGAGATGATTTCAAGTATGCCAGAAGATACTGTACCATTTTATGTAAAGAACTTGTGCATCCATGGATTTTTGGTCCTAGAACCAATCCTAAGGGCTAGCTGTAATTAGTATTATCTGGTTCATTTACTTGGGATGCTAATTAATGGGGATGGGATTACCCATATTAGTAATGCTTTCCAAATGATGCTTCTTTTTAAATGACAAGTTTTGTAATTAATGAAAAATAATGGCAAAACTTAAACATTTCTAATATATAGGAATAATAAGTACATGTAAAAATTGTTGGTCACAGTAACATGTTTGTAGTCCTTTACCATAAATATTGGAGAACCATCTCAATTTACTCACTGATTTTAAGTAATGTTGAACACAGAATTGTAGTTGTAGCATAATATAAAAAGAGTTTGATAAATTTAGCTTGCACAGATGGTTTTTTTGAGTATGGAGAATTTACTATTTTAAGTTTAGTGAAGTAATTTTACATACTCTTTAAACACTACACAAAACGTCCTGAGTATAGTTTGTAAGCTCATAAAGAAAAGGTCCTTCAAACTGGAGAACATGGAATGTAATATATTTCTTCCTGTTTCCTATTTAGCTATTACTAACACTTGGTGGTCCGCTCACGTATTAATACGTGTTCATCTAGTCTCTGGTTTTTCACACCACGGTGGATTTATTTGGAACTATTAGAAGCTATTTCTTTGATCGTACTCAGTCTAGAAGCTTTACATATTGTTTTGGTGAAAGTGTAAGGTGTTTTATGAGAGATATTACAGTTTTTTTAATATGCAGTAGTTCAGGAGTCGTGTGTGTTTTATTGAATGCTTATACCATTCATGCAGTGGCACAGAAAATGGCCGGGCCCAAGGCCTGTAAATTTAAAGGACACCTGCACGCAAAGTGTTAATAAATAAATGTAAAGCAAATCTTCCAATCTATTGATTAACACTGCCTATAATTCATTGTGTATAATGCAAGATTTCCTTCTTTATTTACTTGCATAAAAAATAGCTGTTTAATCAGGCTTGTTATTTCATTGTTTTCTTATTTCAATTGTGTATTCATTAAACAAATTCTTAATTGTATGTCAGGAATTAAAAACTTTTGTTGCTGTTTTCTTGTTTTTCTGGATAGTGGAAAATGAAAACCACTGTGACTTTGTTAAGCTCCGGGAAATGCTCATTTGTACAAACATGGAAGATCTGCGAGAACAGACCCACAGTAGACACTATGAACTTTACAGACGCTGTAAACTCGAGGAAATGGGGTTTACGGATGTGGGCCCAGAGAATAAGCCAGTTAGGTAAGTAGAATTTTTCTGGAAAGTCAACAAAAGAGGCAGGTAAAGAGGATTATACCTCCCAGTATATCCAGATAGAGAATATGTTTTTCAGAACTCTCCCTAACCATGAAATGAAATCTTACAGTAATGATTAATTTATTGTGCTTATTAAATCACTTGAAGTGTTTTTGCTTTTATTTATTTATTTTTTTTTTAATATACATATATTTATTGTTATTTATATTTTACATTTTGTATTCCCCTTGGGTAACCCACCACCAATTCACCCGTGATCCATCTCCATGGTCCCCTTGTGTCCTTTTCTACTCCATTTTGTGCCCTATCCTCCCCTCCCCCCACCCCCCGAGTGTCTCTCTCCTGTTTGGTTTCCCTATTGTCCTGTTATGAGTGAAACCATTTGATATATTTTCTCTTTCTTTCTGGTTTTGCTGACTATGGTCCCCTCTAATTCCATCCATCTCACTGTAAATTGCCTGTGTTTATCTTCTTTGAATGCTGAATAGTATTCCATTGTGTATATGTACCACATCATCTTGATCCAGCCATCTATTTTTGGACATCTGGCTTGCTTCCATACCTTTGCTATTGTGAACAGGGCCGCAGTGAACATAAGGCTGCATGTATCCTTTTGGATTAGTGTTTTTATGTCCTTTGGGTAGATTCCCAAAAGTAATATTGCCAGGTCGTATGGAAGCTTCAATTTTTGCAGTTTGAGGAATCGCCATACAGCTTTCCATAGTGGTTGGACCAGTTTGCATTCCCACCAGCAGTGTAGAAGAATTCCTTTTTCTGCACATCCTTTCCAGCATTTGTTGTTGCCTGTATTTTTTTTTTATAATATATATTTTTTATTGTTATTTATGTCTTTTACATTTTGCATTCCCCTTGGGTAGCCCACCACCAATTCACCCGTGATCCATCTCCATGTGTTGCCTGTATTTTTAATGTGTGCCATCTTCACAGGTGTGTGGTGGTATCTCATTGTCATTTTGATTTGCATTTCCTTGATTATTATAAGTGATGTTGAACATTTTTTCATGTACCTGTTAGCCATTTGCTTTTCTTCTTTGGAGAAGCGCCTTTTTAGCTCTTCTGCCCATTTTTTGACTGGATTGTTGGCTTTGTTTTTTTTGAGTTGTGCGAGTTCCTTGTAAATTTTTGTTCAGTCCTTTATTGGGTGTATTGTGTGCAAAGATCTTTTCCCAGTTGGTAGGGTGTCTGTTTTGGTTAATATCTCTTGCTGTGCAGAAGCTTTTTATTTTGATGTAATCCCGTCTGTTTATCTTATCCTTCACTTCCTTCGCTTTGGGGGATGTGTCTTTAAAGATTTTGCTGAGATGTGTGTCACGTAGAGTTTTGTCTATATTTTCTTCTATAAATTTTATGGTTTCAGGTCTTACATACAGGTCTTTTATCCATTTTGAGTTGGCTTTTGTGCCATACCACCCTGAACGCACCCAATCTCATCTAATCTTGGAAGCTAAGCAGGGTCGGGTCTGGTTAGTACGTGGATGGCAGTGTTTTTGCTTTTAAAGAGTCTCTAAGTCTTCATCTGACTTAAGGATATAAGTAGAAGGAAGGACATACGGCAGTACCCACTATTTCATGCTGAAATATAACTAAAGGAAAAAGACTTTCATTACTTGGTTTTATTTTTTTGTATTTATCTGAAAGTACATTAATCATGAAAGAAAATTGTGAATCATATTGAATAAGCTAAAAAACCATTAGTTTTTATCCTGATGAAAGTTTGGCATAACTTAAAACTTAGTAAATTACCTTGTAAAAGAAGAATGAAAGTAGTTGTAGGGAGTCAGAGATTAGATAGTTTCTTAAAGTAATGCAATATATTGACAAGAATTTTAGAACCTGATGACCTGACTATTAGTATTTGCACCAGAGTAATAAGTACAAAATCAAGGAGGAGGAGAACATTAAGTTCTTGCTGATGCTACATATGACCTCTGGGAAGATTTAATAGTAGATAAAATTATTTTTTTTAATATTTTCAATCACTGTATTGAAATTTAATATCAGTGTATTGAATATCAGTGTATTAAATATCAGTGTATTTAATATCAGTGTATTGAATTTTAATATCAGCAATTCAAAGTCCAGGAAAGAGTATCCAGTAGACCCAGTACAATACATCCTGACCAGGAGTGAACATGAACCTCATTAATTGTCCCATCAGACTGTATCTCATGAGGGAGGTAGCTGTCTAAAAGATCACTAGGAAAATAGTACCTAAAAGGAATAGATAGTAGGCCGTGAGAATCAAAGATTACTCAGAACATCTTTGCATTAGTGTTTCTTCAGTTTGGAAACTATCTGCTCACTGCAGTGAGATTGGAAGAAGAAAATGAAGTTTTTCTTCTCTTAAATCAAGTTGCAGATTAGGTAGGAGCAGGTACAATTCTCCTATTACTTGCAGAGGACAAACAGGAAAGAGGTGAGACTGGATCTCAGTTTGAGGGAGGCCTTGCCTGTGTACCCAGGAACCAATGAGTCTCTGCCATTCTCAGGTTCTCCTTTATCTAAGAGAGGGGACATTTCCTACTGAATTTCTTGAATCAGGTGTAGCAAAATGTCTTTTCTCTTTAGACTCTCTCGTTTTGGAACAAATTATTTGATAATTTAATAGCTCATTATATCCTGATGTCTTCGGAAGTTTTTTACTTTTATAGTTTTAAGAAGTTAGATTTGATGGAGCCAGGGAAAGAGCAGCGCGCTCCTCACAAGGAACCTCTTCTCAGTCAGAGGTCAGCGGAGCATTCGGGGAGCAGGGCACCATCCTCCCACGCCCCGTCTAGGACCTTCCTGGGTCCACCCAGCAGCACCTGGAGCTCTGTCACCATTGGAAGGTCTGTGGAGCCAGGGAAAGTGTAGCACGCTCCCAGCAAGGAGCTTCTTCTCAGTCAGAGGTCTGTGGAGCCTGGAAGAGTGCAGCACACACCTTGCAAGGAGCCCCCTAGCAATCAGAGCTGAACGAAGTGGTTGCCAACAGGGAGCCTTTCCCTACGCCCCATCTGGGAGCTTCCTGGGTCCACCCATCACCACCTTAAGCTGCGTCATCATTACAAGGTCTGTGGAGCCTGGGAAAGTGCGACGCACACCTTTCCAGGAGCCTCTTCTCAGTCAGAGGTGAGCAGAGCATACGCGGAGCAGGGCACCGTCCTCCCATGCCCCGTCCGGGAACTGCCTGGGTCCATCCAACTCCAGTGGGATCTGTTCCCACCATTAGGTTAATCTTGAACAAAGGGAAGAAGCTTTTGTGGGGCCACGGTCAGACGTCTGCCACCATCCTTCCCTAGCAATGAGTAAATACAGTGGGAGTGAAACTTCAGAGACAGGGCTCATCAACATAATCACATTACTACCCTCAGGGGGCGCTGGCATAACAGTACCTGACTCAGTCTAACCACCACCTATGGACATCCCAGAAGGAATACCCAAAATGTGCATGCCAATACCAGCAACAAAAGGTCCCATCACATTGAACAAATCAGAAAACAAACAACAGGGAAAAGGAAAAATACAAACAACCAAGCAAGCCCTCAGGGGAAGGACACACCACAAAAAGAAAATCAAGCAACAGAGCTCAACAGCAATGACATGGAAGAACTCTGTCTCTCTGATAGAGAATTTAAAATTACCATGCTTAAAGAAAAGAATGAAACAAAAAAAAATAATTAACGAACTGAAGAATGAAATCGAGACCCTAAAAAGGGGTCTTAAGAGTTTAAAGGAAGAACTAAGGAACTCTGGGAAAGGCAATGAAAGCAGAATAAATGAAATGGAAGCCTGTATTAGTAATCTCGAAGATAAAAATATTAAAAGGACCAGAAAGGAAAAGGAAATAGAAGCACAAAGGGTAAAAAAATCAAAAAACGTTTCGAGAACTATCTGACACCATGAGAAAAGGAAATATAAGAGTTATAGGAATCCCAGGAGAGGAGAAGGTCCAAGGAACAGAGAAACTATTTAAGGAGGTGATAGAAGAGAACTTCCCAAGTATGAAAAAGGACACGCGAAGCAAGAACTCCAATCACCACGATGTAAGAAGAACTACACCTAGACATATAGTAAAACTCACACGAGTACAGGATAAGGAAAAAATACTGAAACTGACAAGGGGGAGGAAACAACCTATAAAGGAAAACCATTCGGGCTGACATCAGAGTTCTCCGAAGAAACGCTACGGGCAAGAAGAGAATGGAGGGATATATTCAACAAACTCCAAGAAAATAAATGCCAACCAAGAATACTTTACCTCACAAAGATCTCCTTCCTCTATGAAGAAAGGATTAGGACCTTCCCAGACAAACAGTCTCAGAAATTCGTCATGACTAAACCCCCACTCCAAAAAATACAATGTCATAAAACCAAAACCAACAGAGGAATGAAAAAAGAAGATCAGAATAAGACAAGGAATAAAACACAAAAAGACAAATAAAATGGCAAATATAGATGCCAATGTATCAATACTAACTCTAAATGTAAATGGACTAAACTTATCAATAAAAAGGCACAGAGTAGCAAGATGGATCAAAAAACAAAACCCAACCTTCAGCTGTCTGCAGGAAACACATTTAGCTACAAAAGATAAACACAGATTGAAAGGAAAAGGCTGGAAAACAATTCTACAAGCAAATGGACCAAAAAAGAAGGCAGGGACAGCTATACTTATATCAGATAAAATAGACTTCAAACTAAAAAAGGTAAAGAGACATAGCGGGCCACTGCATCATGATAAAGGGGACAATTCAGCAGGATGATATAACCCTCATCAACATATATGCCCCAAATGAAGGCGCAAAAAATATATATCAAACAATTATTACCATCTCTGAAAACAGACATTAGAGAAAATACATATATAGTAGGAGACTTCAATACCCCACTCTCACCAATGGACAGATCATCGAAACAAAAAATAAACAAGGAACTAAAGCTGTAAATAAGAACCCAGACCACCTGGGATTAACAGTTATCTATAGGGGACTACATCCCCCAAAATCTGAATACACATTTTTCTCAAGTGCACATGGATCATACTCCAGGATTGATCACATACTAGGTCACAAAATGAACATCAACAAATACACTAAGATCAAAATCATACCTACTATCTTCTCCGACCATAAAGCCATCAAATTAGAAATAAACCATGAAAAGAAAAAAAGGAACCCTTTTACTTCATGGAGATTGAAGCCCACACTGCTGGGAAACCACTGGACTAAGAGATCAAAGAAGAAATTTAAAAATACCTAGAAATGAATGACAATGGAGACTTTCCAGAATGTTTGGGACACAGCAGAAGCAGTAATGAGGGAAATATATAGCAATACAGAATCACATCAAGAAACAAGAAACGACTCAAAGAAACAATCTAATCTCCCATCTCAAAGAACTAGAAAATGAACAACAAAAAAACCCAAAAGCCAGTGTAAGAAAGGAAATAATAAAAACCAAAGCAGAAATAAATGAAATGGAAATCAAAAAAACAATTCAGGGCCTCCCTGGTGGTGCAGTGTTTAAGTGCTGCTCTGTGGAGCTGTTGGCAGCGGCGATGCAAGTTTGACGCCTGACCGGGGAGATTCCCACATGGCGCGGCAGACCTCTCCTGCCTCGTCTGCTGCTCCCCTCAGCAGTGTATTTCCGATCTGCCTGTTCTGCTCCCCGCTCTGTCTCTGGTGAACCCTCTTACTGCCTGCCCCACACCTCTGGCCTTTACCCCAGCTTGTATGCATAAATAAATATACCTTTCACACTTTGTGATCCACTCACGTATTAGTACGTGTTTTTGTCACCAGTATCAGGGGGCCGCTCATGTATTAATACTTGTTCATCTAGTCTCCTGTTTATCATGCCACGGTGGATTTATTTGGAACTATTAGGTGCTATTTCTTTGATCGTACTCAGTCTAGAAGCTTTACACATTGTTTTGGTGAAAGTGTAAGGTGTTTTATGAGAGATATTACAGAGTTTTTAATATCCAGTAGTTCAGGAGTTATGTGTGTTTTATTGAATGCTTATACCATCCATGCGATGGCACAGAAAATGGCCAGCCCCAAGGGCACCGGCACACAAAGTGTTTAAAAAAAAAATCCAGAATATCAACAAAATCAAAAGCTGGTTCTTTGAAAAAAATAAACTAGACAAACCTCTAGCCAGGCTTACAAAGAAAAAATGGGAGAAAACACAAATAAATAGGATCATAAATGAAAGAGGAGAAAATACAACAGACACAGTAGAATCAAAAGAATAATCAGAGGTTATTATGAATAGCTATATGGAAACAAGTTCAGCAACCTAGAGGAAATGGACAAATTCCTAGAACTATACAATCACCCAAAACTAGATAAAGAAGATATAGAACACCTAAATAGGACAATCATGAGCAGTGAAATTGAAACAGTAAACAGAACCCTCCCCAAAAACAAATTTCCAGGACTAGACGGTTTTATAAATGAATTCTACCAAACGTTTAAAAAACGAAATAGTCCCTATCTTACACAAACTCTTTCAAGCAATTGAGAAGGAAGGAATACTACCAAACACATTCTATGAGGCCAACATTACACTAATACCAAAACCAAAGACAACACAAGAAAAGAAAACTACAGACCAATCTCTCTAATAAACACTGATGCAAAAATATTCAACAGAATCTTGACCAACAGGATCCAACAATGTATCCAAAACATAATACACCACGATCAAATGGGCTTTATTCCAGGGACACAAGGATGGTTCAACATCTGAAAATCAATTAATGTAATCCAACACATAAACAAAAAGAAAAATAAAAACCATATGATCATATCAATAGACGCTGAGAAAGCATTTGACAAAGTGCAACATCCATTTATGATAAAGGCCCTTGAAATCCTTGGAATAGAAGGAACATACCTTAACATAATAAAAGCCATATATGACAAACCCACCACCAATATTATCCTCAACGACAAGAAGCTGAAAGCCTTTCCCCTAAGATGAGGAACAAGGCAAGGATGTCCACTCTCACCATTGTTTTTCAATGTAATAGTGGAAATCCTAGGCAGAGCAATTAGACAAGAGAAAGACATACAAGGAATCCAAATAGGGAAAGAAGAAATTAAATTGTCATTTTTTGCAGACGATATGATAATATACACAGAGAATCCTAAAAACTCCATAGAAAAATTACTCAAAATTATAGACCAGTTCAGTAAAGTAGCAGGATACAAAATCAACACACAAAAATCAGTAGCCTTCCTATATGCAAACACTCACTCCGCTGAAGAAGAAATTAAGAGAACCGTCCCCTTCAAAATTGAAACCAAAAAAATCAAATACCTGGGAATAAACTGAACAAAAGAGGTAAAAGAAGACTTATACAAAGAAAACTATAAGACACTATTAAGAGAAAAAGAGGAGGACACAAAAAAATGGAACGATATCCCCTGCTCATGGATTGGAAGAATTAACATTATCAAAATGGCCATCCTACCAAAAGCAGTTTACAGATTCAGTGCTATTCTGCTAAAAATCTAAATGACATACTTCAAAGAAATAGAATAAACATTGATGAAATTCATATGGAACCACAAAAAACCTTGAATAGCTAAAGCTCTCCTGACTAAAAAGAAAGAAAATGAAGGGATTACACTCCCAGATTTCAAACTACATTACAAAGCCATAATAATTAGAACAGATTATTACTGGAACAAAAACAGATGCACAGACCAATGGAATAGAATAGAAAACCCAGAAATAAATCCACGTATCTATGGACAACTAATCTTTGACAAAGGAGCAAGGAATATGCAATGGAACAAGGTTAGCTTGTTCAATAAGTGTTGCTGGGAAAACCTGACTGCTACATGCCAAAAAATGAGGCTAGACTACTACCTTACTTACACCATGCAGAAAAACCAACGCAAAATGGATAAAAGACCTTGATGTAAGAAGACCTGAAACCATAAAATTTATAGAAGAAAAAATAGGCAAAACTCTACACAACATACATCTCAGCAAAATCTTTAAAGACACATCAATGACAGTGATTTTGTACTCAAATGATTTTGTACTCAAATGACAATAATTTTGTACTCAAATGGTAATTAACTATGGGAAAGAGACTGCTTATGTTAATCCAAAATAACTATCAGTGGCGTGAAAAACCAGAGACTAGATGAACACATATTAATACATGAGCAGCCACCTGATACTGGTGACAAAAACAAGTACTAATACGTGAGCGAGCCACAAAGTGTCATTGAAGTGTTTTGGGATAAATAGCTTGGAAGGAAAACTTACTGCTATTTTAGAGTTGTTTGACATAATTTTTTGTACCATAACTTTTATGTATTTGGAACTTGCAAGAAATAGGTAGCTTTTTGCATTTAGTCTCCAGTAAAATTGGGACCAGTGAAATGTAGTAAAGATTCTGAAAATGGAGAAAGTTATACTTATAAATGTAGAGATTCTTTTAAGACCAAAACAAACACAGATTATAAAAAACAATAAAAAGTAAAGTACATCCTTGATATTAAGACATTTATATGTTATCAAGGGCATTTTGTACATTTAGAAGTTTTGCTTTTAAAAACTGTTTAAACTCTGTTTTTCCTCAAAACCTGTTCTGCATGCCACACTCACTGTCAGCTATAGTAGCTATTGCACATTTCTTCCTTTATTTTGCCTGAACTTACATAATTCTATACCTAAGTGACTTCTTTCTCCATTATAAAGCTTAAGATTAGTAAAATTCCTCAAATTAACACATTTTAAATCTAGTTACGAAGTAGTGGAAATTTCTAAATGTGACACAATTGGAAAGTGAATGTGTCCCTGTAATATTCTCATGACAAACTGAAGTGGAAGACTCAGCACTTCTCACTTAAGAAGATCTGTGATCACTCTAAAATGCTACAAATAAGAAAATGGGGCTGGCCATAGAGTACCAGGGTAGTCCTTCCTCTCCTTGACTAAATATGGCTGTATTTCTTAGCAATTTCTGTCATTAAATGACCATTTGCAAGGAAACTGAAATTTGTAGAGAGCTCTTTTAAATAATCTGTTAGGCAGACAGCTATAAATGCCAAGGAGAGGCATAAACAAAATGCCATGAAAGTTCTTGGGAGGAGCAATTAGTTTCAACTGTGGAAAACAGAGAAAGCTTTAGAGAGGAAGTTTGATCTTGAAGAATAGAGGATTAGCTGGCAGAATAGGGTGTTGGGAAATAAGCAATGGCTTTGGAAGCAGAGGTGATCCAACAAATTAAAGCATGAAATAAGTGTTGTGTTTTAGGAATAGGGAATAGGTTGGTATGGCTAGAACTTTAGGCTGAGTGGATTTGTTTGGTAAGAAATGAATTTGAAAATATAAAATTAGATCAGATTGTGCTTTGAATAAGTGCTATTTGAAGAAGGTGGGGACTCTGTACCTAACATAACTTTAATGAAGAGAAAAAAGAGATAAGATTTCTGGTTTTGGTCAAAAGTTTTAAGAAGTAGCAAGAAAAAATAAAAGAAAGAGGGCCTGAAAGCCCAGAGATCAATTAGACTATTGTAATAGTTAGGGTAGAACTTCTTAGAAATCAGGTGGACTGTAACAGGATATCTGTATACATCAAAAGAAGACTGGATTAAATGATGTTAGGTTTACAGGCCAAACTCACAGACTGTAGTCAGATGTGGAGATAAGGTTAAGGAAAGAGCCAAAGGTGACTTAAAAGATTTCAAGGTTTCCAGACACTGATTCCAGTTATCAGGGTTTGAAAGGAATTTGTTTGGGTTACGTGAGTATTTTTTGCTAAGGATTTAGTGAAGCAGATATTTCAAAATTCTACAGTCTATTAGCTGTAGCACTGTTGACTTTTGTGTCTTTTTTATATGTATATGAACTTTCATATATTTTGTTTTTGTGTCTTCTGCTGTAGGAAATTTTATGTTTCAGGTTTCTCTATGTAAGAGGATGTTGGTACATATAGTCAGGTTTATGAGGCTTACTCTAAGGTGTTTTGCACATTTGTTACATCATCTTTTTAACATGAGAGTATATCACAAATAACTTTCTAGTCTTCAAGAGACCTACGAAGCCAAAAGACATGAATTTTATGGTGAACGTCAGAGGAAGGAAGAGGAAATGAAGCAGATGTTTGTGCAGCGAGTAAAAGAGAAAGAAGCCATCTTGAAAGAAGCTGAAAGAGAGGTAAGTACACTGGTTTGATATGCTTTGCATTTATTTTAGCTGTGTATTAATTGGGATTTATCTCAAAAATTTGAGAAGCTTTTGGACACTACTTGTTCATTAAAAAGTAGTTATTTTTACTCATATCCTTGGATACAGATTTTAAAAGATCAGTCTAAAATCGAAGTAAAATTTTGACCATTTTGATCAAATTTTAGTCTTCCATTAGAAGTGGTTTACTAGAATTTGTATTAGACTAGGTTACTAAGAAGTGTTTTAACTATCAGCCAAAAATGTTACAGCTGTGACTTGATAGAGCCTTTTATGAGACTTGTAGAGAGTTGTCGATTGCTGTGAAATGGGTAACTGTGAAAAACTGTTAAGCAACTTTTCAACTTTGAACTCAGGCTTTCTAGATGAGTTAAGTGGTTTAGATGACCTTTGGATAACTTGTAACAAAAAAGATTCGTTAATGAACATATATAATTTTCTTTGCTTCTAATATAATTTTAGTTTTGATTTAATGTTCTCTAGCTCTGTAGACCAAACTGCAGTGACTACTTTTAAGTATATGGACTTTTAAGATGTGAAAAGGATGTGCTACAAAAAGGAATTTTTAAGAGAACACAGAAATGTTAGTAAAATGAATTTGACTAATACAAGAGTCCCTGAAGAATCATTTGTAATTTTATGAATTTAGTACTTCAAGTAAGCTTACAGTACTCACTGTTTCAGTAAGCCCTATAGTAAATAGTTGTATAAAATTAATAATCTTATTTGTTTTATTTATTTTCTTCATTTGACATTTTATTTTGAAAGAGATCTGGCAAGAAAAGTGAAAGTACAGGGTACCTGTGTCTCTCCTGACACCTGGACTTATCAGTGAAAATTTTGCTGAGGCTTTTGCTTTGGATTTCTTTTATTTTCTTACATCATTGTTCATTTTTGTACAAAATCTGATTTCTTCTGTCAAGTGTAGCACCCATAATTTTCCCACCACCACAGCACCCATGAATGAACCATCACCAAACTCCCTTATGCTCTTCCCTCCTCTGTTTTGACCTCTCTCCCTCCCTTTCCTGTGCTGTATGCCTCAGAACTATAATTAGCTTTCAAGTTTTGTCTTTTTGCTGACCCTTTATTTGGTTTCCCTATATTCTACCTATAAGTGAAACAATCCAGTATTTTTCTTTTTCCTTCTGACTTATTTCATTTAGCATAATCCCTTCCAGCTCTATTCATGTTGCTGCAAATGACACGAACTTTATCTTTTTTAATTGCTAAGTAGTATTCCATTGAGTATATTCACCACATCTTTTTGATCCAGTCATCTCTTTTGAGGCATTTAGGTGGTTCTGTATCTTAGCTGTTATGAACAGTGTTGCCAATAAACAGAGGAATGCAGGTTTCCTTTCAAATTAGTGTTTTTGTGTCCTTTGAGTAGATTCCTAGGGGTGGAATCACTGCATCCATTTTTAGTATTTTGAGGATCCTCCACAGAGTTTTACATAGTGGTTGAACACCTTGCATTCCCACCAGCAGTGTAAAATGGTTCCTCTTCCTTCTACATCCTTGCCAACATGTTTGCAGTTTTTTTTGTTTTTGTTTTTTATATGGGCCATTGATACTGATGTGAGGTAGTATCTCATTGTGGTTTTGATTTGCATTTTCCTTATTATAAGTGATGTTGAGCATATGTTCATCTATCTGTTGTCCATTTGCCTTTCTTCTTTGAAGAAGTATCTTTTTAGTTCTTCAGCACATTTTTTGATTGGGGCTTGCTTTATTGAGTGTTGAGTTGTATAAGCTCTTTGTAGATACTTGATATCAGTTCCTGATCATTTGTTTGGTGTGCAGATTTTTTCTCCCATTCAGTAGGGTGTCTCCATTTTGTTTACTGTCTCTCTTGCTGTACAGAAGCTTTATAGTTTGATGTAGTCAAACTATATGTATGTAGCTGTTTATCTTTACATATATACATACATACATACATATATATATATTCATACATATATATCCATACACACACACACACACACACACACACACACACATATCCATACAACTGGTGTCATTTTAAGAAGAGGAGGCAGGAACGCAGACACACAGAGTAATGTGAGGACACAGGAAAAGGAAGGCCATCTGGACACCAAGGAGAGAGGCCATAGAAGAAACAGCCCTGCTGATACCGTGATTTCAGGCTTCTGGTCTCCAGAACTATGAGGAAATCCATGTTTGCTGTTCCAGTTGCCCTTTCTGTGTTGCTTTGGTATACACCCAAAGTAACTAAACACTCTCCAGCACTCATCATCCTCCCTAGGGGCAATGGCTCCAGCAGGCACATCTACTGGAAGACCACATGGGCCTATGTCTCCTAAAGTTTGGTATTTTCACACTGAGGGTCAAGTAGGATGACAGAAGGTCCATATATATATATATATATATATATATATATATATATATATATATATATATATATGTAACTGTTTATCTTTTCCTTCATTTTCTTTGCTTCTTGAGATGAGTCCTTAAGGTGTTTCTGAAATGTATAACGTGGAGTGTTTCACCTATGTTTCCTTTTATCTATTTTATAGTGACAGGTCTCACATTCAAGTCTTTCATCCATTTTGAGTTGGTTTTTATATATGGTGTGAGATAGTAGTCTATAGCAATCCAGTTTTCCCAGCACCATTTATTGAAGAGACTTTCCTTGTCCCAGTGTGTATTCTTTGCTCCTTTGTTACAGATTAGCTGACCATATATGTGTGGTTATATTTCTGGGTTTTCAATTCAAATCCATTGATCTGTGTGTCTGTTTGTTCCAGTACCATCTGTTTTTCTTATTTTGGCATTGTAGTATAGCTTGACGTCTGGGAGTATCATACCTCTATTTCTTCCTCCTTTTAGTTGGGAGAGCTTTTGCTGTTTTAAGGTTTTTGTGATTCCATATGAATTTCAACAATATTCCATTTTTATTAAGAATGCCCGTGAGATTTTTATTGCAGTTGGACTGAATTTGTAAATTGCTTTTGGTAGAATGGCCAATTTTATGATGTTATTTCTTCCTATTCATAAACAGGAAATATGTCTTTCCATTTCTTTATGTTGTCTTCTGTTTATTTTAACAATGTTTTGTACTTTTCCTTGTATAGGTCTTTCACCTCCTCTGTTAGGTTTATTTCCAGGTATTTTATTTTTTGGTACACTTGTAAGTGGCATGGTTTTTTAAGTTCTTCCTCTTCAGATGATTTTTGCATATAGGAAGACTACTGAATTTTGTGTGTTGATTTTGTAACCTGCTTTATTAAAATTGCTTATTGTTTTAATAAGTTTAATTAGTTTTTCTATGGAGTTTCTTAGGGTTTTCTCTCTATATATAGTCATATCATCTGCAAATAATGATAGTTTTACTTCTTTCCTTATTTGGATTTCTTCTATGTCTTTCTCTTGCCTAATTGCTCTAGCTAGGATGCCAGTATTATATTGAAAAGCAGTGGTGAGAGTGGACGTTCTTATCTTGTTCCATATCTTAATGGGAGGGCTTTCAGCCTTTCACCATTAAGAATGATGTTAGCTGTGGATTTGTCCACCTATGGTTTCTATTATGTTGACATATGTCCTTTTTATTCCAAGTTTTTCAGTGGAATTCATCATAAATAGATGTCGAACTTTATCAAATGCTTTCTCAGCATCTATTGATATGATCATATGGTTTGTATTTTTACTTTTTGTTGTGTTGAATTACATTAAGTGATTTTCTGATGTTGAAACATCCTTATGTGCCTGGTTTTTTTTTTTTCCTGTGTTCTGTGTTTGTGTGTGTGTTTACCCTCATCTAAATGATGTTGTAGACATAGTTACACTATATCCCTACTCTGTCCCTAGTCACTACTTTCATTGTGCATGCATCTCTGATAAGATTAGGTACATTTTCTTTCATAAAAATTACACCTAAGGAAATTAATAGGAATGCCATAATTTCACCTAATCTGCAGTCCATATTCAGTTTTCTTCATTTTCCCAAGATTGTCTTTATTGTTTCTTTGTTGGTGGTGACTTTTGTTTGTTTTGAACCAGAATTCAATCATAGATCTCATATTGTACCTGGGTACTCTGTTGAGTCTTTTTATTGAAGAATAGTCCTGAGTTTGAGATTATTTCTAAGCATCAATATGGAGATAGGAGTTATAATGAATCGAAAATAAGGATGCTGGTTTTCTTTTAACTTGTAAATTCATGGTAGTAGAGTAAAAACTTTTTTTCATGTTTGAGTTTATGTAATGTTCAACTTGCCCATTATAGCAGCAAATGTTAACAACATTAATACAGTGTGTTCTGCTGAACATAAAGAGAATGACAGGTGGGTGGTATTTCAAGATTCCTAACAGCTTTAGGATGTTTTTCTAACAAAATGAGTATTAAAAAAAAGGAACTCAGCATATTCATTTGCTTTGACATTCAAATTTTTTATCAGAATTGGGAAGACAAGGAGTATACTGGGAGGCTGAGAGGTGATGATAATGTGTTAAGACTTTTTTTGTCTACCTGCTTTGATGTCGGAAGTCAAAGTTTATCATCTTGATCTGGCTAAGATGGAAGGCTTAAATTACGAAAGCAGGTTTGACTGCTTAGACTCATAAATATTTTTTATGATAGCAGAAACCATTAGCAAAGCAGATCAGGAACTGATGCTTCTCTGAGATGACATCTTCAGGGCTTTCCTTAAATCATCTATTTCAAACCTATTCTATCTCCATTATAATACTTTATCACTAGACAACTTATTCCATATTTGGAACATTTAATTTTTATTAGGCTGGAGTTTAACTCTTCCCAGTTTCTACCTTCCCCTTCTGACTTTTAGTGAAATACTCCTTCAAACATTTATATGCAATCTTTTCTAGAAAACAAGTCCTACTGTTTTTTTTTTATAAATGACTGGTTGCTGCCCAGAACTGAAAATACTCATTTAAAGCTTATCAACCAGACTAGAGGATAAGCTAAAGTTATCATTTTTTAATCCAGATTTTAAAGACAGTGCTTATATTCTTGACAGGCATGGCCATGACTGACTCTTAGAATTTGCTGAATTCCCTAGATTTTTTTTTTTCTTGGATAAAAATAACGCTTAAGCCAGGGAAATCTCATGGTGTAATGTTGTAAACCTTTTCAAAACTTACTTTAATTGCAGCATTATATGTACTTAAGTATATATATATATATATATTTTTTTTTTTTTTACTTTACTAACACAGGCTATTTTTCCCTTTAGGATGCAAATTCTGTTGCAGTAAGCATTTATATATAAAACGCTAACAAATTTTGATTAGTTTAGATTTCAAGGTGAATGACTAGGGGAAAATTCAGTAGATTTTTTTTTATATAAATTTTTTATATAAATTGACATTTGACAAACTGCTTACTTAACAAATAGGTTTACCAGTTTTACTGTTACCAACTGTTTTACTATACTTGCTAACTTTATTTGGGAAATACAACTCTTTTTTGCCTTTTTATAGCTTCTGTAATTTGTGTTCCTCATTTTATTTGAACATGGGTTTTAGGAATTATTTAAAAAGACTTTATGAGAAAATGTAGAGCAAGAAAATAAAACTCTGGGCCTTTCTGGTGGCGCAGCAGTTGAGCACTACGCTGTGGAGCTGTCGGCAGCCCACGATGCGAGTTCGATGCCCAGCCGGGGAGATTCCCACATGGTGCAGCAGACCTCTCCTGCCTCGCCCGCTGCTCCCCTCAGCAGTGTATTTCTGATCTGCCTGTTCTGCTCCCCACTCTGTCTCTGGTGAACCCTCTCGCCGCCCCACACCTCTGGCCTGTCCCCCAGCTTGTATGTATAAATAAATAAATCTTTTAAAAAAATAAATAAATAAAATAAAACTAAGGAAAACTAAGGTTTGTTCATGAGACGAGTGTTTTTGTTCATTAAATTTTTACATGGGAACCCATTTAAGATTAGAGTCAACAATGCAATTTCTTATAGAAATTTTTACTTGAAGCATGAATCAGAAAGATTGTATACTATGTGTACTTACCTACTGTGTAGGTGAGCTCCAGCAGTTGTATTTTGAGCCAGAGTGTATGTTGCTTGTGTATGTGCTGCCATACTGTGTCATTAGTGAAAATTGCACCTTTGTTTCAGCTACAGGCCAAATTTGAGCACCTTAAAAGACTTCATCAAGAAGAGAGAATGAAACTTGAAGAAAAGAAAAAGCTTTTGGAAGAGGAAATAATTGCTTTCTCTAAAAAGAAAGCTACCTCTGAGATTTACCAGAGCCATACCTTTATGCCAGCAGGCAGCAACCTGAGGAAGGATAAGGACCGTAAGAAGTAAGCCATCCCCAACCTCCCAATTTCTGTAGCCCCCATAAATTTCTCTCTCATTGCCCTATTTGATATTTTTCATTTATTGTATTATTTTTATTGAGGTAACAATGTTTTATAAGACTATATGATTTAGGGATATAGATTTACACCTCTTCCGATGCATGCTACCACACCACATCCATCACCAAAGCACTTTTTCAAAACTTAATTTAATTGCAACATTGTATGTATTATGCTTTTTTTTTCACTTTATCTATTAGAAATAGGCTATTTTCCCTTTATGATGCAAATTCTATTGCAGTATTTATGTATGACACTCTAAATTTAGTCCTCCACCTAGGCCTCTCACTATATGTTGTCTTTTTCGTAGTCTATCTGCTTCAAGTAATACCAGCTTCTTGAGAGCATAGGCCTTGTCTGTCTTGTTCATTGCTGTTCCCCAGCATTTAGGACAGCAGCTGGCACATATTAGCTACACAGTAAATTTTTCCCTGGATGAATGAACAAAATAACAATAGATCATAATGTAAAGAGGGTCATTGGGATGGGGAGTTATGGGTCCTCCTATTTCCATTTAATGACTACTGACCCATCATAGGTTAGGTTACTTCCTATGTAGCTTTGTTGGGTAATCATAGAAATAAAATAATACTTGATAAAAACTTAATTCTTAGCTTCACTTTTCAAAAAATAATTTCTACTGATAATGATTTTGTGAGCATTTTTATCTTAATAAGGGAACCAGGCTATCGATTCGAACTCCTGTGCTTTGATGTCAGAACTTGTGAAACCAATGGTGGACGTAAAGATGCAGAGGAAGGTAGAGAGGGTCCCAGTACAATGGGGCGGCCATGAGTAGCATTTGGATGATAATCTCAAGGATTTTAGGTTTGGGGTATGTGTTAAAATCAGTTACCAAAGTTTTAGAAAATAAGTTTTTTTCCCCTTCTATTTCTCCCACTTAAACTTTTTGCCATTTTGACTGTTTGACTGTTGATGAAATTCATCATCAAATTGTTATTTTGGGAATGTTTCTTTGTGAGTCTTTGTCTCCGTTTACTCCAATTATCTCTGCTTTAGCAGCATAACTCCTGTCTTCCTTACAGAGCAACACACCTTGTATAATATTATCGCTACATCTTCAAAACCCAGCATTTTCAGCATATTGTAATTCAAGCTCAAAATTGTTAGGGAAACATAACCTTGGTATTTGGTGGCTTTCTGTTTTTGTACTTTGAAGAAGTTAATCCACAAGGTTTTTGTGGATATAATTGGCCTATGGACTCTAAAGTTTTGGGGGACAAAGAGAGAAGGACATTCTCATTTGTGAATTTTTAATGTTAGCTCTACAGGAGCATGGATCTTTGTTATAAGTGATGTTTTCATCCCCAGAGTCTTAGAGTAGTGCTAGTACTGAGTGGATATGCAATTTGTCAATAGAGTGATTATGATTTGTCATAGCTATGTTTTATTTTAGCATTGAATGTCAAAAGATTAACTTAACGCAGTCTATTACCATTTTTCATTATGCTTTGAACTGTAAAGTTAAAGTGACTTATTGCCTCCTTATCCTCTTTATCTTAACCCAATGTTACTAAAATTAGATTCCCTAATTTCATTTAGTATAAGAAAAACACTAAAAATTGTCAGCCCTCTCCACCAAGAATCATTAGTATGTGCTGTTTAAAATCAGAACCAATCCCATAGTTTTTGAGAATGCAGAAGACTTCATCCTCAAGAAAATAGGGGTTGATTGTAGGTTTGTTTTTTTCTTTTCCAAAGTTCCATAGGTAGATACTATGTTAGATGTATATGTGCTCTTCCTATAAAAATTTTGTAAAACTATTGACTAGCAATTCTTATTTCCTATATATACATTTTTTATTGTACCAATCAAAAGGTTTTTTTCTCTTTCCAGCTCCAATTTTATGTAAAACAAAGGTTCCAGATCACAGAAGGTCATCAAGCAAAAGTTATTAAAATATTAGATGTATGTTTTGATTTTCTTGCTGTTTTTATTTGCTCTATCACTTACTCTATATCTCGAAATTGTCCACAGTGACAGCCATTTATGGAAAAATAGTATAAGGTTAATACATAAGGCAGATTGGAGGATACAATTTATATTAGTTTTTGTTATAAGTTTTTAAGTTGCTGGCTTGCGGTGAATCTGGATCATTTCTCCTGCTGCCCAGTCACTGTCACTTTGTAGTGATGTACCATGGTACAAAGTGTCCGTACCATTGAAAATGTGTAACTCAGTCATATAGTGGATATCTAATTGCATTTATATTACAAAATCAGCCTATCTTTGTATATAATAAAGGTAAAATTTGGGAATATATTTTAAAATGTATTGTGTTACCTGAATCTTTTAATTTCTCAATAGTTTTATAGAACTTTATAATTATCAAATTGATAACATGATCTTAAGCTTTTATATCAATTTGTAACATGGTGACCTTCTACACCTTATTGCTACTAATCTGTTGTTCTGGTGAAAAAATGTTTAAAAGTAAAAATACCTCCTCCCACAACATGGCAGAGAGAGTCATAGATCATTTTCTCCCCAAAACACAACTAAAATGAAATAATACTAGAATAATTAGTTCAAAGGGAGAGTCAAAGGTCCAGTGACAGATGGAAAAATTTTCTGGTGGCTTTACACTGAGGTTGGTGGCATGCTTTGGGGGTAGTGAGTAACAAGGCAAAGGAGGTCAGCAGCCGTGCTAGTGGAACACTTTGAGGACTGGCTACAAGTCCTCCCAGACACAGTGAATGTTACCAGAGGAACTTTTCACAGAGGGATTGTATATATGAACATATGCAGGGCCGCAGGGTGGTTGCTGGTGTTTGGCAGCCACAGGTTCAGTTGCCAGGAGTTCTGTGGTTGACAGTATGGGCAGGGAAGTTCTTTACTCTCCCATCAAAGACCAGACAAAGGGAAACTTGGAGGCAGCATCACATGGAGCAGCTCCAGGCTCAGTCACTGAAATTTGGGCAGCAGTCTGAGCAAGTGGGAGAGACCTCCATCCGCTCCTTGCAGAAAGACCCAAGTGAGCAGTTCTGGCCCCCAATTCCTGCATGGCAGCCATTGTAACTATGCCAGAACACAGCTTGTGCCAGCACCTGCCTGCCAGCAGTATAAATAGCCTGTGTCTGGATGTGCATGCTCTGCATATCTCGCCAGGTGACTCGAACTTGATGGAACATGCCCTCTGCCATGAGTGGAGCAGCAGGGAAGTGGGTTGAGAATTTAGGATCCCTTAAGTATTGAATTATGTTTACTTTGGAGAGAGGAGAGAGAATGCAGCGGGCATCTGTCTGGAACTACCCTTATTCATAAGGACTGAGTTCAAGTATTTGTGCCCCATCTTTTTTCTTCATCCCAGTCCTGCCTGCCAACTGGGTAAGCCCCCTAAAAGAAAGTAAAGCAACACAAATGCCTAGGAAGCAAGGAACATCTAAACCTGATAGAAAAGCAGAAGACTAGAATCCAGGAACATATATAGAGGAAACAAATAGAGGATGTAACAGACAAAAATTTTAGAAGTTTTAAAAATGATAAATGAGATAGTGGAAGGAGAATCAAACACAGAACACAAAAAACACAGAGCCATGCTGAAAGAAATGAAGGTATATGTGGAAAGTGTTTTAAATCGGGTTAGTCTTGTAGAAGAAAGTATTTCAGAACTAGAAGACACAAATATACAAATCATTCAAATATAAAAAGAAAAGATTTAGGAAAAATGAAGAAACTACAAGAAACATCAGGCTCAATCAAAAGAGGTATCAAGGATAATGGGGATTCCAAAAGGTGGAGAGAGAGTGAAGGAAACAGAGATGGTATTCAAAGAAATAATGGATGTTCAGGAAGCAGAAAGAACACTCAGATTTCTAGATGTAAATTGACCTTCACCAAGGCACCTTACTAAATTATAAAAAGTTAAATGATAAAAAATATCACAGGCTGCTATATGAAAAAAAAGATACAAGAGTACCTTAGGCTCTCAGATTTTTTAGCCATTGCCCTTTCAAGCCAGAAAAGTAGAGTGAAGTTTCACAGTCTTAAAAGTCAAAAAGCCACCAAGAATACTCTGTCCTGCAAAATTATTCAAATATAAGATAAAGGCTTTCCAGACAAAAGCTTATGGAGTTTACCACTACAAGACCTACGAGAATGTTGAAAGAAGTTCTCCAAGAAAGGAAAAATCTTTGAGCAGAGTAACAGTAGGAATACGGAATCAGAAATTTAAACAAGAATATTAAGGGACAACAACAGAACACTAAAGGGGAGGAAGAAAGGTTAGAATCTGTATAGTTGAATGATGATTAGTTGATTCAGATCATAAAGGATGGGTTTAGACATGGAAAGTTCACTGTAACCACAAAGCAAAAATCTAGAGTAGAGACACAGAAAAAATTAAAAAACTAAGAGAACCACCAGGGAAAGCCATCCACGTGAAAAAGCAGAGAGAAATGGGGGGGAAGAAAAAGAAAGACAAAACAATGTTAAAAAAAAGGAATGACAGGGAATAAGCCTCATATCAGTAATCACCTTAAATGTAAATGATCTGAACTCAACAAAGGCACATATTGATAAATTGGGTAAAGTATCAGCCATCTGTACTTTGCTTACAAGACATTTATTTAAAACCTAAAGACAAGCACAAACTTAAAGAGAAAGGCTAGAGCAAGGTACTTGAGGCCAATAACTTAAGAGGAAAGCAGGAACTGCTATTCTCAGATCTGACAATTAGATTTTCAGCCAAAAAGGGTACTCAGGACAAAGCAGTCTATAATGATCAAGGGAATAATTCATCAAGAAGATATAACTGTCATTAATATTCCACCTCCAATACAAGCAACCACTAACAGACCTGAAGCACAACATTGACCAAGACACATCAATAATGGGGAAGTTCAACACACCCCTTACACAAAGCACTAGATCATGCAGATAGAAAGTTAGCACGAAAATAAAGTTCTTAAATGTATACTAGATATTGACAGAGCCTTCCATCCCAGAATAAATGAATATACACTCTTCTCCAGTGCACATGAAACTTTCTCAAATGTTGATCATATGATGGGACAGAAAACATGTCTCAAAAATTATATGAAAATAGAAATTATATCAAGCATCTTACCTCACCACAGTAGTATAACATTAGAAATTAACCACAGAAAGGATCCCAGAATAAACCAAAGTATATGGAGACTAAATTGTTTTTTTTTTAACAACTCCTAGTTCAAGAAATCAAAAAAGAAATTAAAAAATATCTGTGATTAATGAAAATTGAGAGACAAGCATCCAATTGGATGCTCTAAAAGCAATATTTTTAATTTTTTATTGTTATTTATATCTTTTACATTTTGTATTCCCCTTGGGTAACCCACCACCAATTCACCCGTGAACCATCACCATGGTCCCTTGTGCCCCTCCCTATACCCCATTTTGAGCCCTTATCCTCTTCTAAAAGCAATATTACAAGTGCATAGTAATAAAGGCCAACATTACACAGCAAGAGAAATATCCAATAATGTGACTTCATAGGTGAAGGAACAACTCGGGGGGGAGGGAAGGCAGTAGAAAGAAGGAAATAATAAAGATTAGAGGACAAATAAATGAAATAGGAAACAAAAAAGATCAGTGAAACAAGGGTTTGGTCTTCAAAAAGATAAATAAAATCGACAAACACCAGCTAGAGTTACTAAGAAGAGAAGAGAACAAATCCAAATAAAAATAGTTGACAAGATTCAAAACCCATTTATCATAAAAGCTCAATAAAGTATGGGTAAACGGAGTTATTTCAATATAGTAAAGGCCAGATACAATCTTTGAATATAAAGATATTCTCAACAGTGAAAAGTTGAAAACATTTCCTCTAAGATCAGAAACAAGACAAGGATGATGACTTTCACCCCTGGTGTTCAACAGTATTGGAAGTCCTAGCCAAAACAGTTCCTTGTAGTTTTCTGCCCTAACATTCCCAAGAAAGTTTGTAGACACTAGGCAAAAAGCATTCCATGCTTGTTTTTCATCACCCTGCAACAAGTTGTTGAACTGGTCATCTCAATGCAGACAGAATGTTTGGGTAGACTATTCTTGACTTCTTTTGCTTCGTTATTCCGCCAGAAAGAGGAGGAAACAAGCAGAAGTAACAGTCTTTTATGTGGTTGCTTGGCTCTCTCCGCACTATGGGGAGTGCAAATGGCATTGATGGTCTTTTGCCATTTAACCACTGAAAGCTGTATTGTACATGTAGCACAGCATATATGCTGGGCCCAAAGCTTGTCTTGGTCATCAGTCTTGCATCTAAAGTAAAGATAAGCCTTCCTCACTTGAGAAGTGATCCTTTTCTTCTGGTTGGCAAATGTCACTTCCCCACAAATATAGCAGAAATTGTCCACACTATTAACACACTTTTGAGGCATGACTGTTCTGTATTGTGCCTAAATGGCTAAAATAATAACAGTTCTATGGGCAGTAGCTTAAACTGTCTCGCACAAAGTCTGAAATATTTTCAATGCTGAACCTTTCCGACAGGGCTTTCTATAGTGCACTGCTGACATCACTTACTTCAGCAGCTGCCTGGTAGTAGTATTGCATTGCATCAGAAAATGATGCAGTCAACTCTGGATGATGTGTGCATGATGGTATTATGCAATGCGATGCACTATTACATCATTCTAGGTTGATTTAGGGTGTTGCAGTCCTGCTGGATAAATTTACGCGGTGAACATATGAAATGAATTGTATGAAATATCTTCAAAATGAGAGCTAATAAAAAATTTTCAGAATTATGTTCAGCACACCAAGATAATACAGATTAGGGCCTTTTTAAATCAGTTATGATCTCTCTGTTGACCAGTGTAATCAATACAATGCTATGAAATGAAAACAAACACAGACCACAGAATAGAGAGCTCAGAAATAAACCCAAACAAATATGGGCAGTTAACATTTGACAAAGGAACCATGACCATTGAATGGAGAAAGAAAAAAAGCCTCTTTGAAAAAGGGTGTTGGAAACATGAACAGTCACATTCACAAAAGAGAAAGGAGGGAGGAGAAAGAAGGAGAAGGGAAAACCAGATCTTTCTTTAACCCCATACACAGAAAATAAATTCAGTATGGATTAAAGACTATAAATAAGATCTGGAATTTTAAAATACTTAAAATATATGGGAAACACTACTAGTCATCAATTACAGAGATGTATTTGAGGGTGCAGCCCTAATAGCAAGAGAAACAAAAGCAAAAATAAACATCAAACTATTGTAAAAGCTTTTTTACCTCAATAGCAACCATCACTGAAACAAAAAGGCAACTGGGAGAATATATTGGCACACTTACCAGGGAGTTAATGTCAGAAAAATATAAATTGCTTATGCCACTCAAACCCCCCCCCCAAAAAAATGCAATCCAAAAATTAAGTAAAAGATCTAAATAGAGACTTTCCCAAAGAAAACTGTCAGGTATGGCCTCCCTGGTGTCCCAGGGGTTACAGTCTCAGTACTGTCAAGCTATGGCATGTGTTCTATCCCTGGCCAGGGAGCTAACCCACATGGCACAGGAGACCTCTCCTGTAACCTGCTGTTCTACTCAGCAGTGTATTTCAGTAAATCTGCCTGTTCTCTCCTCACTCTCTTTGGTGAATCCTCTCACCCCCTGCACCTGTGGCATACAACCCAGCTCTTGTATGCAGAATTAAATAAAAATAAATATCTAAAAAAGAAAAAACTCTCAGATGACCTTACAGGTACATGAAGAAAATGTTCAACATCACTTATTATGAGGGAAATGCAAGTCAAAACCATAATGAGATACCACCTCACCCATTGGAATGAGTTATTTCAAAAAGAATGAAAACAGCAAATGTTGGCAAGGATGGAGGAAAACAAAGCACTCATCTAGTGGTACAAATGTAATTTGGTGTAACCTGCATGGGAATTGGTATGGAGACTACCTTAGAAAAATAAAAATGGAAAAAATATATCAACCACAATACCACTGCTAGGCATTTACCCAAAGTGTATGAAAATGCTAATGCAAAGGAAGTTATGATTGCTATATTCATAAAAGCATTATCCACAATAGCCAATTAATGGAAACAACCTAAAGTGAAGTGCTCAATGACAGACAGCTGGAAAAAAGAAATGGTAGATTATATACTAGATGGATTATTACTCAGCTACTTAAAAAGATGGGATAGGGCTTTTTGGGACCAAAATGGATGACTCTTGAGGTGATTGTGCTAGGTGAAATAAGTCATAAAGTAAAAGATATCAGGTGTTCCACTTATTTGTAGAGCATAAATAAAACAAGGCAAACATAAATCTTAGACTGATAAAATATTGGTTAGTAGAGGGAATAGTTTTGCGGGACAAAAGGATAGGGGAAGGAAGTCAGACAGAAGTTTTGGTAGAGGTTTAGTGAAACGTGCACATGTGAAGGTATGAAGGTATACCCCCAGAGCAATAGATATTTAAATGACTCAAAATAAATAAAGGGTTTTAAAGTAAAAATATCAGTCCAGTTTTTATAAACTCTTTTTCTAATGATGAGTGTCATCGAACCTGGGGTTTAATACACTGTTCTTTTTAGGATGTATTGCATACTTGTTTAATTTTGTTCTAGGAAAAATAGTAAGGTTAAATCATTTATTAAAAATGCCTTTAAATAACTAAACATTTGAATAGTCACATAAAGATACAAACATTTGATAATTCTTGTCAAGGGATATTTTAATTCATTGGTTGTAGTCGGAAAGCAATTTAATAGTTTCTAGGTTTTTTCTTAACAGTCACAAGTATGTAATTTTTCACTTTTTTGTATGGGAATATTATAAATAAAGTTGCCATTTACGCATGTGAGATTCTGAGCAGCATTTTGTTTTTCAGGAAGTTGTGTGAGTTGCAAATAAAACCTTTCATAGAATAGTTCATCTGGACATACACTTTAAATTCCATTTTTGCATTTAATCACAAATGTGTCCTTGCCTTTTAACCTTTAGTAAGATAAGCTACAAGTATCACAGAAAAAAGCTGTGAACATTCTTCTTAGGATCAGTAATGCCCAGTTCTGGAGTGTTGGGAGCAGGAGAATCAGTGAGTCCCTGGGCAGGTAGACTGTTGTAGAGAGTCAGGCCAGTGCCACAATGCTCAGCATTAGCTGAGGAGTAGAATTCCCAAAAGCTCAGTGATATGATATGAGTAGTAATTTGTATTAATCAGACATATTGTATTAAACTATAAAAATCTATCCTAGATTTTGTGGGCCTCCCTGGTGGCTCAGGGGTTAAAGTCAGCACAGTCAGGCTATGGCCAACCACTGGGGCATGAGTTCGATCCCTGGCCAGGGAGCTGACCTACATGGTGCAGCAACCCTCTCCTGTCTCACCCGCTGCTCCCCTCAGAAGTGTTCCCCTTAGCAAAAGATCTGCCTGTTCTGCTCCCCACTCTGGTGAATCCTCTCACCCCCCGCACTTCTGGACTACACCCCAGTTCTTGGATTAAAAAAAAAAATCTATCTAGACCTTAGCAAAGTTACTTTTAAATACCAGATTGTTTATTGGTATGGTAAAACATAGTTAACTCGTTTCTAGTTGAAAAGATTGTGGAAACCTGACTGAGACTCTGAACCTAACAAAAGCATTATCATTTTGTACTACTAATGACTCTTCTGTGTGACTCATGTCATGTGCTTTAGTCACCATGTGAAAACAATGTATTAGTGTATTTGAGACGAAATATTAAGTGTTGTACTACAAAGAAAAATTTTAAATAATTGCAAGTTTTCCTTGTAAAGCTATTTATTCCCCACTATATAGGCACAAGGTTACAAAGTGAGTTAGCATCCACTGAAATTTAATGACTTTACAAGCACAAAACAGTATAATGTGTTTTGTTTAAATTTTCCTTAAGTATATGTAACAGGATTGATTGTTTCATACTAAGAACCATCTTTGCATGTACACCTTGATTTTTAAAGCTCTTTCACATCAGCTGGAATTTCAGCTTCAAAGAAACTCAAAGGAAAGCCATTATTATCCTCAATTTGAAGATAAACTCGATTTAGGCCCCATCTTCCTGTTGGGCTAGGAAATGGAGGAGAAAGGCAGTCTATGTCCTCACAGAGCAACCAGATCAATGTCAAGACAAGAAAGCAGTTTTTGGCATACGCTTATCATAAGGGCTTCTACCACAGTGTACAGTAAAGCATCCAGGGAAGTGACTGAGTCCTGAAGGGTTGGAAGCAGTTTTCCTGCTGTAGGAATGTAGAAAGTCTAGTCCTGGGGGCTTGGCAAGGGGCCACAAGCCAGGAAATCTGGGAGGCCTTAACGAGTTTGGAAACACAAGGAAATGGATTTTTCCTTAAGGGCCTCCAAAAGGAACTCAGCTGCGCTTGACATCTTGATTTTAATCCCTTGAGACCCAAGTCAGACTTTGACCACCAAAACTGTAAGATAAGTAAGTTTTGTCATTGTTTGTGACCATTTTTCATAGCAGCAATAGAAAACATCCCCCAAGAATAGTTAAAAGGAACATTCCAGAACTCAGTAAAGAACAGCATAACTTTCATTCAAAAAACTAAGAACAACACTGGTCAACAAATTTTTGCAAAAGTCATGTTACTGAAATAAAATTAGTCATTTCCTGTCAGTTTGTATGTGTTCAACATGAATATGACAGTCAAATTCTAATTTTGGCTCTAGTTTTTTTTTGTAATCTGCAATAAATTGATGTTTACAGCACAAGATGCATGCCAATAGTAATAGGCCTACCGTTAATACCTGTAAAAAATCAAATCATAGACTACTCCTTAGATTTCTTTGCTTGTCTCTGTACAGCTGTTCAGGAATAGAATAGATGGAAGACGGTTTCCATTGTGTAAAAGCACAGCCTTATAACTGAGTTTCGAAGAGTCTAGAAATAATCTCCATTCTTGTGGGTCATGAGTGATTTCGAAGGTATTCATGAGGCCCTCAATATCGGAACAGAATATCCAGTCCTTTTCTTTCTGAAGAAAGGCTCCAACTGCTGGTGGCACTTTCGATATAAAGTAATTGTGACATCTTCTAGAAGATTCCATTGTTGGAGTCTTGATCCTAACAATTCTGCCTTGTTCTTGGATAAGGCCAAATCATGAACCAGGTCATTTAGTTCTTCCTGTGTTAGTCTGTGTGGGGTTGATGCACCACAGTGAAAATCTGGATCTCTGCATGCTGATGAAACCCGGCTCACCCTTGTCCTCATCAGATGAATCAAGAGAATATTCTGCTGGAGGTTCTGGAATAGGAAGTCCCTCACCTTGTGGAACTGGTTTCATTGCAGACGGAATGTTTGGGGAGATTACTTTTGACTTCTTTTGCTTTGTTATTCCACCAGAAAGAGGAGGAACCAAGCAGAAGTAACACAGCCTTTTATGTGGGTGCTTGGCTCTCTCCACACCATGGGGACTGCAAACAGCCTTGATGGTCTTTTGCCATTTCACCACTGTGAAAGCTGTGTTGTACATGTAGCACAGAATATACGCATGGTCCAAGGCTTGTCTTGGTCACCAACCTTGCATCCCAAGTAAAGATGATAAGCCTTCTTCTCTTGAGAAGTGATATTTTTCTTCTGGTTGGCAAATGTCACTTCCCCACAAATAGAGCAGAAATTGTCCACGCTATTAATGCACCTTCAAGGCATTACTGTTCTGTATTGTGCCTAGATGGGTAAAATAATAACAGTTCTATGGAACAGTGGCTTAAACTGTCTCGCACAAAGTCTGAAATACTTTGAATGCTGAACCTTTCCGACAGGGCTTTATGTAGTGCACTGCTGACGTCAGCTTACTTCAGCAGCTGCTTGGCAGTAGTATTGCACTGCATCAGAAAATGATGCAATCAACTCTGGATGATGTGTGCATAATGGTATTACGCAATGTGATGCAGTATTACATCATTCTAGGCTGATTTAGGATGTTATCGTAGTCCTCCTGGATACATTTACACAGTGAAACATATAACATCAATTATATGAAATGTCTTCAAAATGAGAGCTAATAAAAAATTTTCAGGGTTGGGCCTCCCCAATGGCTCAGCGGTTAGGCGCCGTGCTGTGGAGCTGTCAGCAGCGGCTACGCGAGTTCGATGCCCGGCTGGGGATTCCCACATGGCGCAGTAGACTTCTCCTGCCTCGCCCGCTGATCCCCTCACCAGTGTGCTTCCATCCAGCTGCCTGTTCTGCTCCCCACTCTGTCTCTGGTGAACCCTCTTGCCACCCCACACTTCTGGTCTATGCCCCAGCTTGTATGAATAATAAATCTTTAAAAAAAATTTTTTCAGGGTTATATTCATGTTCAGCACACACTACAGATTTGGACCTTTTTAAGTCAGTAATGATCTCAATGTTGATCAGTGTGATCTTTATTTTATTTCTTTGAAGAATGTCATTAGGATTTTTATTTGATTGCTGAATCTGTAGATTGTTTTGGGTAGGATGACTGTTTTGACAATACTTCCAACCCATGAGCAAGGAATATCTTTCCTTTTCATTGTGTCTTCTGTTTCTTTTAACAGTGTTTTATAATTTTCCTTGTATCAGTCATTCTCCTCCTTTGTTAGGTTTATTTGCAGGTATTTAATTTGTGTGTGTGTGTGTGTGAGAGAGAGAGAGAGAGAGAGAGAGAGAGAGAGAGAGAGAGAGAGAGAGATTGTAAGTGGGATGGCTTAATTTTCTCTTCTAGTTCATTACATGTACATAGAAAGACAACTGATTATGTGTTGATTTTTGTAGCTTGCAACTTTGCTGGTTTGTTGGTAAAGTTAGTTTTTCCATGGAATTCCTTTGGGGTTCTCTGTTATATCATCTGCAAATAATGATAGCTTTACTTTCCCAATTTGGATTAATTTTGTTGCTGTCTCTTACCTAATTTCCTTAGCTATAACTTCTTATACTATATTGAATAGTAGTGGTGAAAGGGAATATCATTGTCTTGTACCACATCTCAGTGGAAAGGCTTTCAGTTTTCACCATTGAAAATGATACTAGCTTTGAGTTTGTCATATATGACTTTTATTATGTTAAGATACATTCTACTTATTACCAATTTTTCAAGGGTTTTTCATCATAATGGATGGTGAATCTTATCAAAAGCTTTTCAGCATCTATTAATTGATCATGTGGTTTTTCCTTTTTGCTCATGTGGAGTATTACATTGATTGATGCAAGAACAATCCTTGTGTTCCTGGTATAAATCCCACTTGGTCACCGTGTATAATCTTTAATTCATTGATTGATTCAGTTTGCTAAGGTTCTGTGGAGGAGTTTTGTGTTTATGTTCATTAGAGACATGGTCTGTAGTTTTCTTTGTGTTGTAGTTCATTTTGACATGAGCATGATGGTGGCCTCACAAAATGTGTTCAGTATTCCTTCTTGATTTTTTCAAAGAGTCTGAGAAAGATGGGTATTAATTTGCCTTTGTAAGTTTGGTTAGAACTCACTTATGAAGCCATCTGGTCCTTGACTTTTGCTTTTGAGAGGGTTTTGATTACTGTTTCAATTTCCTTACTTGTAATTGATTTGTTCAAGTTTCTTTATTTCTTCTTTATCAGCTTTGTGTGATTGTATAATTCTAAGCATTTGCCCATTTCATCTAGGTTGATGAATATGTTTACATCTCTTATCCTCTGAATTATATATTATCTTCTGAATTTCTGCTGTTTCTTTTGTAACATTACCCCTTTCATTTTTAATACTATTTCTTTGAATTTTCTCCCTCTTTTTCTTAATGAATCTAGCTAAAGCTTTATCTATTTTTTTCCTAAAGAACCAGGTTTTTTTATTTTGTTGATCTTTTGGACTGTCTTCTTGAAATCTTTTTCATTTATTTAAGCTAATATATTCCTTCCTTCTACTGACCTTTGGAATGTTGTTCTTTTTCCTTGAGATGAGAAACAGTATTGTTTGTTTGGGCTCTTCCTAGTTTCTTCTTAATGTGATCCTGTATTGCTGGAACTCTTAGAACTGCTTTTGCTGTGTCCCATACATTCTGAAAGGTTGTATCCTCATTGTCATTTGTCTTGAGGTAATTTTTATTTCTTCTTTGATTGCCTCAGTAGCCCAATGGTTGTTCAGTCATGTATTGATCAGTCTCCAAGTATTAAAGTATTTCTTTGTTTTCTTTTTGTCATTGATTTGGAGCTCAAGCAAATTTATGGTCAGAGAAGATACTTGATACGATTTCAATCTTCATGAATTTGTTGATAGTTTTCTTGTGATTCATTCCTGTGCACTTGAGAAAAATGTATATTTGGATTTGGGGAGGTGTCTATAAAACCCATACAACCCAGTTCTTCATTTACAGTGATTATCTCCTTATGTATTTTCTGTCTCATTGACCTGTCCATTGGTGAGAGTAGGGTACTGAAGTCTCCAATCATGTGTGTATTTCCACCAATGTGTGTTTTCAAATTTAGTAGTAGTGGTCTGATGTATTTGGTGCTCCTTTGTTTGGTGAGTATATATTCATGAGTGTTATGTCTTCCTATTGCATTGTTCTTTTGAGCATTATATAGTGTCCATCCCTATCTTATTAATTTTTTAAAGCTGAAGTCTATTTTATGTGCTATAAGGTGTTCCTGCCATCCTTTGGGTGCCATTTGCTTTCAGGATTGTTTTCCATCACTTTTTCTCTTTGTGTATCCTTGGTACTTTGTGTTATGTTTTCTGGAGGCAGCAGAAGGTTGTGTACTGTTTCCTAATCCAACTAGACAATCCCTGTCTTTTTGTTGGTGAGTTCCACCATTAATGTTCAGAGTTATTATTGACATGTAAATGTCTGTCACGGCCAATTTGTATCTAGCTTTGTAGCACAATTTAGTTCCTTATTTAGTTCTTTGTGTTTATGCCTCTCTGTGGTTCAGATCCTAAAGTTTCTTTTAATATTTCTTCAAGTTGGGGTTTAGTGCATGCAGACTACCTAAGCTTTTCTTTGAACGAGAAGGTCATACTTCTCTTTCATACAAAAAGGATATTTTTGCATGGTAGTGTACTCTTGGCTGGGATTCTTTTAAATGTCACTTTTTGCCCACAGTATTTTGTCAGAGAACTCTGATAGCCTAACTGCTGTGCCTTTATAGTTTTATCTGTCTTCCACCCCATCTGTTTTATTAGTTTTTCTTTGTCTTGGACCCTTGGAAGATTTATGTGTCTTGTTGTAGTGTTCTTTCATCTAGGTACCTAGGGGGGTATTCTTTTTGCTTCTTGTATTCATATGTTAATTTCTTTCTTTAAGTTTGAGAAGTTCTCCTCCACTGTTTCCCTAAAGAGGCTCTCCGTTATCTTCTCTCTTCTCCTGGAATTCCTCGGACCTAATACTTCCTTTCCTGTGATGTCTGATAATTTTCTAAGTGTTTCTTCATTATTTTTCCTTTATTCCTTCCTTTCTTTTTTTCTTTCTTCTTACCTCTTTTTCATCTTCAAGATCACAGGATCATTCTTCTATTTTATTTGTTCTACTTCCAAGGCTTTCTCTTGAATTTTTGCTTCCTCCTTTAATTATGTTATTTTCTTGTTTAAAGTTTCAATTTTGATCTCTCTTTGTTGATTGTTTCTCGTAGTATTCATTGACTTTTCTGAATTTTCTTTGTATTGTTCCCATTCTTCAGTTTTTAAAATCATGGCCATTTTGAATTCTATGTCTGATTGGTAAAGAAGCTCTTCCATGTCTTTCTGGTTTGGCTCAGGGTTTTGTTTTCTCTCTGTGGTGTATTATTCCCCTGAGAGCTTAGTTGGCCATTTATACTTTTCTTTTTCCCCTTTATTTGGTTGGGATTTGGTCTGCTGTAGTTGGATCTTTTGTGTATGAGTCCTTCTCTCCTACTGTTCTGAGTATGTACTTGATGGTGGGCACAGCCACTAGGATCTTGTAGGATCTAGGTTATTGCTAGGATCTAGGTTATTGCTAGAGTCTCCCCCACTGCACTTCTGGGCCTAATTGTGGTGGCTCAGAGGGTTGGGGGGGTCACCATATATAGAGGCCAAGTTCCTAGGACCTTGCCCTGCCCAGAAGCAGTGTTCTGGGCCTGTTTCCCATGGCCAGGATGGTGGAGGGTTGCTGAAGATCTCTATATAGAGCATCTTAGGTGGCCTGGAATGCAGTGTGAATCTGCTTCAAAGCACAAGTGGCTGAGAGATGAGTGCGATGCACTTCCTTGGTGCATCTGGTGGCCCAAGGTGAAGAGCTAGGCCCTGCACAGCCTTGACTGGAGCATGCTGGAGCTTGCATCTGCTCTCAAGGTATTGGTGGCTGGGTCTGGTTTCAGGGGTGCTTACCAAGGGGTTGCTTTAGATCCCTGGGCCCTGTGCAGCTCAGTCTGGTGTGTCTCTGTTCCCAAGGCATTGGTAGTGGGCCTAATGTCCCATTTGTTCCTCAGTGTGCAGTTATTACTTGTAGTGCTGGAAGATGTTGCACTACATAGGAAAAATTATTAGCTTTAAAAAAGAGATGCAAACAACATGGATGAAGCTGGAAGGGATTATGCTAGCCAAAATAAGTCAGAAGGAAAAATATAAATATCAGATGGTTTCACTTATATGCAGAATATAGAGAAACCAAACAAAATGTTAAGAAAAAGACAAAACTAGCAATCTGGCCATAGATCCGAGGTATCTACAAGGGATAGGGGGTCAAAACAGAAGGGCAGAACACAAGGGAATAATATGGTGATGGTGGTTAACAGATGATACGGTGGCCAGAGACTGTGGGGACTACATCTGAGGGGAGAAACAGGTTACTTACAAAAATGAACAATGATGTAAGAAAATAAAAAAATAAATGAAAATACAGTGAATTTTTGTGGGGAAAAAAGATGCTAAAAAAATAAAAAGTCTTGAAGGTTGAAAATGTGTTTGTATGATGGGATTTCTGGGATATCAGCAGATGAGATATTTGAAAGCATTCCCTAAGATCACAGATTATCTAATTTGAGCATAATAAAGATCATTTTTCTTTATTGGTTATAAATTACATAAATGAGTTCAGATTTCATATAATGAAAGTCTTCAATGTTTATATTTGCTAAAAGCTTGTTTTCTTTTGAAAAAAATATTTTAAATTCTGTAAAAAAATATATAAATAAATATAACGCTGAGTGGAGAACATCATTTGGATGCAGACATCACCATACACCCACATCACCTATAATAACCTTACAGGGTTATTGTCCTTACAGGTCATGGGTCTCTTTCTATCACTGTTTCCCACATCACATCAAAGTTTCTGCTGTAGAAGATGAATATTTTGTTGCTTTTGACTTAGTTAGGAGATGCAAATTAAATTTGACCATTTTCCAACAGCTTGTGCCAAATATTTCTTATAAGAAACAAAAACACATAATCAAAGACTAAGTCACTGTCATCTGTTGCTTATATGCTTCCCTTTGACATGTGCACACAGGGTTCACTATCAATTGATGTACTGATTTGCTAAAAGCTCACTTAAGAACCATCCCTTTAAATGTGAGCGATTTTAATTTGTTTTTCCTTCTAATTCAATAAAAGTAGTAATATCTTTTTGTGATGATAGACTTTTCCTAGTGAAAATATAGTTTGCCATAACTAAAATACTTCTTTTTAATTTATGGCATATTGAAAATATAATTCCCATCAGCAGATGCTGCTAAGTAACCCCTGTGAATTAATTATATATGGATGTGCATGTCAATCATGCTGATAGGAGAGTTCTCGCTGATGAACCAGAAAGGGTTCCAAACCCGTGGGTCCCAATCAGAGTCCTCAGAGAATTTGAATCTGTTTTCCACTCAGGAAAACAGTGGTCAGTAACTGTAGCAAGGGCTGAGAAAAGCCAGAACAGTGAGGATCAAAATTTTATTGAACACCCACTCCCTAACCTATACCCAACTCTAATCCTAATGCTTCTTTACCCTCTAACCCTAACCCTATCCCTACCCTAACCCTAAACCTAAGCCTAAACTAACCCTAACCATTACCTTAACCCTAACCTTATTTCTAATCCTAACCCTACAACTAAGTCTAAACACAAACCCTAATGCTTACACTATCCCTAACTCTAACCCTTACTAACCCTATCCCTAACCTTAAACCCAATCCTAGCTCTAACTCAAACCCTGGCATAACCCTAACTCTAACCCTAACCTTAAACTTAAAACTCTACCCTTACTATAAACTAACCTAAACTTGAACACCTAACCCCAGCTAAATTGATTATATTCCTAACTCTAATCCTAAACCTAGCCCTCACAAATCCCTAAACCTAAACCCAAATTCACCCACAGTCTTAACTCAGGGGTAGATGAGTTCAAATCCATATCCCTATATGTGAGCCCTACAGTCTGGATGTGTTCATATATCCTTATATGTGAACCCCAGTAAGCTGGATGAGTTCATAATCTTATCCATACATATGAATCCCACTCAGCTGGGTGGTTTCATATCCCTATACTATATGTGAATGACATGACTGGGTGGGATCATATACATGTCCCTGTATGTTAAACCCAAGTGGCCTGCATGATTATATCATTTGCCTATACATTTAGGGATTGTGCAAGTTCATCTCTATTACTGTAGATAAACTACATGAGGGTGGATGGTTCACAATCTTATACTTACTCACTTAAACTTATGAACCACAAGGGTTTGGGTATGTTCATATCCCTATATCAGCTATGTGGGGCTATATGAGCTCCACAACCTTGGTGACCTCTCTCTCTCTATTTTTTTTAAAAGATTTATTTTTTATTTATACATACAAGCTGGGGTACAGGCCAGAGGCGTGGGTCAGCAAGAGGGTTCACCAGAGACAGAGTGGGGAGCAGAACAGGCAGATCAGAAATACACTGCTGAGGGGAGCAGCGGGCAAGGCAGGAGAGGTCTGCCGCACCATGTGGGATTCTCCCCGGCCAGGCGTCAAACTCGCGTTGCCGCTGCCGACAGCTCCACAGCGCAGCGCTTAACCGCTGCGCCACCGGGGAGGCCCCATCTCTCTATATATTAATCCTGCAGTGCTCTGTGGGTTGATATACCTATCCATATACATGAAACTCCAGGTCTAAGTTGGATTTGTATCCCTTTTCGTATATATGAACCACAGTGGGGCTGAATGTATTCCTATTCTTATCCCTATATATGAACCTCACAGGGTTGGGTAGATTCATATCTCTATTCTTATATATGAAGAATGGGGCTGTAGATGTTCTTATCCCCATCCCTATATATGAATATCATTGTGTTGGGTAGGTTCATATACTTACCACTGTATGTATCTATCCCTGTATGTATATATCCTTATGTATGTCGCCATGTAAATACTGGTATATATCCCTGTATAAACACTATATGTATATCCCTGTATAAGAACCCCAAGGGGATGTGTGTGTGCATTTACCTATCGTGATATATGAAACCCTTGTGGCAAGTGGATTCCTCTCCCTATCCCTACATATTAAACCCACCATGCTGGATGGTTTCAAATCCCTATCCCTGTATATGAAACCCACATGTCTGCTTGGGTTCATATATCTAGCACTATGAACCTACTGGGTTGGGCATGTTTATATCTCTATCCCTAAGTATGATCACAGTGAATCTTGGTGTGTTTCTATCCATATGCCTATATGTAAAACCCACTTAATTGGGTGGGTTCATATCACTATTTTTATATATTAACACTTAGGCGGAGTGAGTTCATATTCTTATCCCTATGTATGAACCCCATTGTTCAGGCTGGGTTTATATCCCTATCCCTATGTATAAACACAAACTCTGTGTGCAAATCTCTATCCCTAAATGTGAGCACCTCAGGGTGGGTGTTTTCATATACCAATCAATACATATGACACTCATGGGGCTGTATGGTTTTATATCCCTATCCCTATGTATGAATCCACGGAAATATGTGAGTTCATATCCCTGTCCCTGTAATGAAGTCCACGGTGCTGGATGGATTCATATTCATACTCCTATATATGAATCCCATGGGTCTGGGTGAGTTCATATACAAATTCCTATGTATAAAACTCACAGTTCTATATGGCTTCTTATCCCCATCTCCATGGGGATGAGTGGGTTCATATCCCTATGGGATGGGTGGGTTCATATCCCTATCCAAATATATGAACCCCCTGTTGCTGATTGAGTTAATATCCCTATTCTTATATATGCTCCCCACATGCCTCAGTGTATTCATGTCCCTCTCCATATACATGAAACCAATAGGGAGTGGGCTTTATGTTCTTACATATGAGCCCCATGGGTTGGTTTGTTTTCATAAACTTATCCCTATATATGAACCCCAGGGGACTGGGTGGGTTCATATACTTATCCCTATATATGAAGCCCACAGATCTCATTGGTTCCATATTCCTATCTCTACGTATGAAGTCCATGGTTTGGGTGTTCCTATCCTAAACTCTGTATATGAACCCCATAGTGCTGTGTGGTTCCTACCCCTCCATATGAACCCTATGTGTTTGTGTGGCTTCATATCCCCTTCTGTATTATAAACACCAAGGAATTAGGAGGATTTATATCCCTACCCCTAAATATTATCCCCCATGGCTGTATGGATTCGTATCGTTATCCATTTATATGAATCCCACGGGGCTCTTCATATCCTTATAACTATTTGTGAACCAACAGGGCTTGGTGTATTCATATCCTTACCCCTATATATAAATCACATTGAGCTGGATTGGTCCATATTCCTATCCCAATATGTGAACCCTACATGGTTGTGTGGCTTTATATTCCTAAAACTTTATATGAACTCCACATTACTTTGTGTGTACATATGAATGCCTATAGTTGAACTCCTTGGGGGCTTTTTCTATTAATTACCGTATCAAAAATATGCAATTCAAAGGGCTGAATGGGTTCATATTCCTATATATGAACCCCACGAGGCTTGTGGGTTCATACCACTATTAATTATATAAAACCCTCAGGAATGGGTCGATTCAAATTCATATACCAAAATATGAAACCAAAGAGTCTGTGAAGATTCATATACCTTTCTTTAGATATTATCCTATGGGGCTTTGTGGTTTTGTAGCAGGGTGGTCCCCAGAAAAAGGGGAGGTTCCCAGTTCCCTGTTCCACCCAAGGGAGGATGGAGGTGAGCAGAGAGAAGCTGAAGAATAGACTGAAGGAGGAAGGAAGCAGGATGGAGAGCAAGAAGGAGACCTGGAGGAGGCACATGGAGCAGAGAGACATATGAAAAAAACTGCCCTTGTTTCTTGGCCTCGGACTGGGTGAAACAGATGTGCGTGAGAGACCTATAGGGAGGTTAACAGTGGCAGCTTTTATCTTGATTTTGATTTTGCTCTTTTCCTTCCAGACTTGTCTGGCTGTTTCTGATCCTTTCTTATGGGTACCTGCAGGAAGCTTGTGGCAAGCTTTCAGACCTCAGTGGCCCTGCTTTGGGCCAACCCTGTTTGGTTGGACATTGACCCACGAGGGGATGGATGACTGGGTGCTTGATTTGGAAACTTTATTCTTCCCCTTTTCTTTGTCCCACGCTAATTGTATTAAAGTTCCTTTCCATTAAAGGTCTTTTATGTTTTGTCTTGATGTGGCAGATGGCAGAACCTGATTAGAACAGGCAGGTTTGCAGACCCTGGGGTGCCCCCTCCCTGTGTTGTAACAGATTTATATGCCTATAGGTATGAATGCAACTGGACTCTCTGAGTTCAAATTACTAAATCTACATTTTAAAACCATGGATGTGAGTTCATAACCCTGTTCCTATATATAAACCCCCTGGAGCTAGGTGGTATCATATCTCTATATATGATCCCCTGGGTGTCTCATTTCTACATCTCTATATAGGAATCCCACTGGTCTGGATAGTTTCATGTCCATATCCCTATGTATAAACCCACATGACTAGGTGGGATCATATCCCTCTCCTTTTATATGACCCCCATGTAGCATTGGGCTACATATCCCTATATTTATATGTGATGCCACACATCCCTGTCCCTGTATATCATACCCATGGGGCTGTGTGGGTTTATATCCTTCTCCATATGTATGAATCTCACTTGGATGTGTGCTTTCATATCCTTATATATGAATCCCAAAGTGCTGTGTGGGTTCATATCCCTGACTTTATATGGGCCCCATGGGCTTGGTGGGTACATGTCCCTATCTCTATTGGAGCCCACAAATTTGCATGGGTTCATATGAATATTCTTATACATGAAAACCATAGGTATGAGTGGATTCAAATCCCTACAACATTATATGAACACCAGGGGTTGTGTGGAATCATATCCTTATCTTTATATATGAACTTCTCGGTGTTCTATGGGTTCATATTCCTATCTCTATTATGAACACCTCATGTCTGTGTGGGTTCATATTCCTAACCCTATATATGAACTGCAGAGGGCTGGTGAGTTCTTATTTTGGTCATATAAATGAAACCCACATTGCTGGGTGGCTTCATATACCTATAAACATATATGAACCCCAAGTGTCTGTGCAAAATACCACTATCCCTATGTATGTACAACAAGGAGTGTGTGGTTTCATTTAATTGACCTATGTTGAGCCAAGTTAATATTTCTATCCCTATATATGAGGCACAAGGGGCTGGGTGGCTCATATCCCTCTAAATGAACCCCACGGGGATGGTTGGGTTCATATCCCTACCCCTATATACGAAACCCATGGGACTGGGTGGATTGATATCCATCCATATACGAACGCCACTGGCAGTGTGTGAACACTTGGGCTGGGTAAGTTCATATCTATATTCCTATAAATGAATCCCATGGGCCTGTGTAGGTCATATCTATATGAAACTCTTGAGGGATTTGGGTTCATCTCCCTCTCCCTCTCAATGGGGTCATGTAGATTCAATCCCTATCTCAGTTTATGGACCCCCTTGGGTTGGATGTGTTCATTTAAATATCCTTATAGTTGAACACCTGGGGGATTTGTGTGGCCATAGCCTTTATATTTTCCTTAGGATATGAACTAAAACAGCCCCATGGGGTTCATATACAGGATTTGGGATCTGACTCCCCAGCCTCTTGGGCTTCATAAGAAGTCATAAGGATATGAACCCATGCAGCCCCATGAGGCACACAGCTGGGGCCCCAGAAATGGCAGCTGTTACTTATTTTGCAGGAATCAAAGAGCCAAAGTGCAAGATGCAAACAGATCTAGGAGTTGAAGGCAGGGAATGAGGGATTCATGGACTAAATTGTTTGGGTAGGGGGCAAACCCTAAGTCTGGGAAGAGGGACAACAGGTACTTCTAGCCCCAGTGCCAACAGCAGATACATCCCAGCCCTTCCAATTGTTAAAATTAGTCCTTATGCTCAGTCCCTCAGGCAGGGGCACGTAAGAGCAGGAAAGAGGGCCCTTCCCACTCTTCCTGTATGTGAATGTCACAGTGATGTATGGATTCATATTCATATCCCTATGTATAAATCCATATTCCTGCCCCCATATATGGACCCTGTAGACCACGTATATTTATAAACCTATAACTTGTTAATGAACTGCTTGTGGCTGAGTACGTTCAAATCCCTGTCTGTATATATATGAAACACACTGGCTATCTCAGTTGCTATCAGTATATCACTATATATGAAACCCAAAGGATTGGGTGAATCATATTTTTATCCTTATATAAGAACCCCAGAGGCTGAGTGTTTTTATACACCTATCCCTGTATATGAGCCCATGGGAATGTGTGGTTGCAAATAACTGTATCTATATATGAACTGCACAGGGTTTGTGTTCTTATTCCTGTAACTGCTTATGAACTTCACTGGGCTGAGTGGGTTCATATCCCCTATCCCTATAAATAGTCCCCACAGGGCTATATGAGTTCCCAACACAATTTATGAACCTATGGGGCCTGGATGTGTTCATATCCCTATCCTTATTTGCAAAATATACAGGACTGGGTGGTTTCACATTCCTATATGAACTCCATGGGCTGTGGTTTCATAGTCCTTCCCAATATATAAGCCCTATGTTGCAGGTTGTGTTCATTTCCCTGTCTCTATAATGAAACCCATGGGGACGGTGGGTACATATCCCTGCTTCTATATATGAATTCCAAGGGCCTGGGTGGGTTCATACCCTTATCCCTACATATGAAGCCCATGAATCTATCTTGTTCATATCCCTATTCCTGTATATGAAACACTTGAGAGTGGGTGGGTGAAATCCACAAGGATGGGTCAGTTCATTTACTATAAATTTTTAAGAACCCCACAAATATTGTGCATTCATTTCATTAAGCCTGTATATGAACTCCACTGGGATGGTGGGTTCATGTCCCAATAACTATGTGAACCCAGTGGGGCTTGTTTGGTTCATTTTCCTGTACCTTTAATAAACCAGTCAGGACTATTTGGGTCCATATTGCTATCACTATTTATGAACCTGAAAGGGCTGCGTGGGTTCTTATCCCTAACCCTATATATGAAGCCCATTAAGCTGTGTTCATTCATATCCCTATCACTATATGAATACATTGGTTCTGAGTGTGTTGATATCCTGATCCCTAAATTTGAAACCCAAGTGGCTGCATGAGTTCATATCCTTAACCCTATATATGAACCCCATGTGGATGTGTGGGTTCACATCTCTATCCTTGTATTTGTTTTTTATTAATTAATTTTTCACTGAGGTCATACTGGGTTACCACCACCAGGTATTATTACTACAGTGCACCCACCACTGATTCACCCATATTCTACCACTGTAGACCATTGTGCTTCCTTCCCTCCTTTTTCTTTCCCCTCCTCCACTGCTCCCCCTCCCCTTGAATTTTTAGTTCTGTAGTCAGCTTTCAAGGGTTAATTTTTCAGTTTGTCTTTATCTGACTATTTAGTTACTTCATATTCCACATATTAGTAACATCACCTTAGTCCTTGGTTTCTCTCCTGATTTTCTCTGATGACAAGTGTTCCTTTTATGACAAGTGTCTGGCAGACTGTAGAAGAGGAAGAAGTTTTGGGGCAATGCATGTCTGTTCACTCTGCTGTGCACAAGAATAACCCTGGGAATGGTCTGGCAGAGGAGAAGAGAGGGGAAACTATTTATGAAAACCACTGGGATTTTCCCTTAAGTTCAATCCCTTTACAGTTTTATCGAGCAACTGTTCGCTTTGAGCATCTGGAGTCAGTTCTGTTCTACATGGACCTCTTGTCGGAGGAGGAGTAAATAGTTGGCCACTGCAATAGTCAGAGAAGCCACATGTTTTGGAGTCAGAAAAATGTGTTGACTTTGGAGACTTAGGTTCTTGAGCATGAATAGTCTAAAATGTTTTCTGAATTGCTAGTGCCCAAGTGTTGTGCTTTGGGAAAAATATGACTTTAATACCTGTGAAGCTCCTGAAATTTGACCTTTATGGATCTTGAAGCCTTTTTATGAGCATATGATGAAAAGTTTAATGAAATTCATTCAAAATAGAAATGAAGTATTTTAAAATCTTCCAAAACCATTTAAATGCTCATTTGAAGTATAAATGGATAAAAATAGGCATGTATATAAATTTTTTAAAGGAAGAGTTGTAGGGGCTCAAACTTCTTAAATACTTTAAAGTGTATCACAAAGCTAAAATAATCAAAATATTGTAGAAATTAATAATAGATTAATGGAATAGGAAAGTGTCTCTAGTCATAAGCTAGTATACATAATAAATAAAATATAAAGGCAACATTTTAATTAGTGGATAGTGTTCAATAATCTATGCTGGGACAATGGCTTATATCAGAGGAAGAAAAATGAAGTAAATTCTGATTTCATTCCAAAATATATTCCAAATTGATGAAAGGACCACATGTGTTTCAAAAATTGGAGGAAACTATTTTATCAAATTCAGTCATCCTCAACCAGGGATGGTTTTGGCCTCCAAGGTAAACTTAGTAGTTTCTGGGGTCATTTTTTTGTTGTTACAATGAAAGTAGGAGGTGCTTTTGTCATCAAGTGCCCTAAAATCCAGCCAGGGGAAGCTGCTGAGCATGACACAATACACCTGAAAGGCAATCATAAGGCTTTTCTGATTTCTAAGAGGCTCAATTAAAGCATACACATCCTGTAACCCTCAACTGTGGGTCATGTTAGAGGAATGTCAGCTGCGGGCATGACAGGACAGGAATGGTGAAGGTTGGTGATAAGGCACAAAATTGCGGAGAACAAGATAAACTTTTCAGACTTCACAACTATTTGAAGGCTGCCTATATCATATTTTATATCAGGTAAAGTACTTCCCACTCTGCCAACACAAAACAGCACTGAGACACAGAGTGGGAAGAGTATAAAAGCAGTCTGCCTGAATGTCCAGAGATTCTTGGGGTCTGGCAGGAATGAGAATTATCCAAAGGATCCCTACTTTGATGTCTACTTTTGACAAGGCAAGACTTTGTAACACAGAGTGCTACCCATATAGATGAATCTGAGCTGATAGGGTTTTCTCCCACTGCAGAGAACAAATGTCTTTGGAGGTGTGTAGGTGATGGACTTGATTCTAGGTATTTCCCACATTCTCATCTGTGTGACTGTCTCCTTAGATATGTACCTGTGCCCTTAATGGTATTCCAGGAATGTGGTGTCAAAGGTGAGCACCAAGACCAGCTGAGTACCACCCCTCATGCATTTTTCGTTGACATTTTGACTGGGATCCCTCATGGTCCCACAGTGGCCTTTGTCAGACTTGAGTGACTTGCATTGTGGATGCATGGGTTTTAGGAAACAATTCCTCTGGTAAGATGCTACTTATGTTGATTCAGTGGCCTGAAGCATAAGCCTGAAGTGCAACTTCTAGTTCCTACTAACCTCAGACTGCATCACTCTGGCTCAAGAAAGCTGTGGAACTGGTTTGAAAAGGTAATTACATAATAGTTAGGGTCATTCAACTCTGAGGTATATGCATGGTTGATAGGTCTTGGGACACCCATGAAATTCAGTGACTGGAAAGCTCAATTCTATAGATCTGAATCACACTCTGTCTAGTCTCACCCACTGGTGTCACTAAGAAGTTGGACTATCTCAGGGTTTTTACCTCTATCTTTAGCTTATTCACATTTTTTCTTTAATATATATTGGTTTTATTTTTTCAGCTTGAACATTATCTTGCACATCATTTTTCATCTTCTTTTTCACCTTCTCATTGTTCTTTTTCTTTACTCATGGGGAACATTAGCTTTTTGTGTGTGTTCTGAAATCTACATGTCTACAACCTGGAATCAAACTGTGCTTTAGGCAAGGAAATTTCTATGAAAATTTAGATGTGACATGATATTTGCCTACACACTCTGCATTTGTAGAATAATTAAACACTTTATTAGATTTCACTGTATTTTGATAGATTTATGTTTTTGTTTCCTAATGGAGGGAATAAGGAAATGGAAAATTCCGTAGTCCACAAAGGGTTTCCTGGAAAGGCCAACAGTGGGGCTCTTGGATAGCAAAGTCTAAAATTTAATATTTAAAATTTGCAAAAGGAAGGGATCCTGTGAGAATAGTTTCTTTGGGAATATATATATTCAGTCAACCAGTTGACCAGTAATCAAACAAGAACTGTTTGTTGCGGATGTGTTAAGGCTGTGACTATAGTAGATTGTGGGTCAGTGGAGAACTCTAAACAATCATTCATCACATTGATAGGAAAGGTTAGCAGTAGGAAAGGATATACCTGAAAGTAAGTTTTCAAAACTGACACTGTTTCCAAGGACATGATTGGCTCTACTGCTAGCTCAAATCTGATTGATCTATTTTCGAAACCCCGTGGGTCTCAAAAACTGAATGGTGCTAGCCAAAAGCTGGAACATCTTCAAAAGCATGTAGACTTTAAAACCTGCTCTCCACTGTTATATCAGAACCTGACCTGCACTGGGCCAGCCATATCATGCTGGAAAAGAGGGCAGCAACTCTGAAATAGTAACCATGGGGCTCCTGTTGAAGACGTTGGATCAGAAAGCAAAACTCAACATTTTGTTGTGTTCCAGAAACACATCTAAATGTCAAGGTAAACATGGGCTCAAAGTAAAAGGTTGAAGAACAATTCTACAAGGAAATGGGACCCAAAAAAGTCAGGGACAGCCATGCCTATATCAGATAAAATAGATTTCCAGATGAAGAAGGTAACAAGAGTCAGAGATGGAAATTGTACAATGGGTAAGGGAAAAATATGTCAGGAAGACATAACACTCATTAGTATATATGCAATAAACACAGGAATATCAGAATATATAGGGCAACTATTATCAAATCTGAAAATGGACATTGTCAGTAACAAATTGTAGCAGGAGATTTTAACACCTAATTTCAATGGTCAGATGAGCCAGGTAGAAAACACTGGTCATCAGTGAGATCATAACTGACTTAAAAAGGCCCTAATCTGTAGTATCTTGGTGTGCTGGACATGAATATAACCCTAAAAACTTTTTATTAGCTCTCATTTTGAAGATATTTCATATAATTCATTTTATATGTTTCACTGTGCAAATTTATCCAGTAAGACTGCAACAACATCCTAAATCAGCCTAAAATGATGTAATATTGCATCACATTGCATAATACCATCATGCACACATCATCCAGAGTTGATTGCATCATTTTCTGATGCAATGTAATACTACTGCCAGGTGACTGCTGAAGTAAGCTGATGTCAGCAGTGCGCTATATAAAGCCCTGTTGGAAAGGTTCAGCATTGAAAATATTCCAGACTTTGTGCGAGACAGTTTAAGCTACTGTCCCATAGAACTGTTATGATTTTATCCATTTAGGCACAATACAGAACAGTCATGCCTCAAAAATGCGTTACAATTTCTACTCTATTTGTGGGGAAGTGACATTTGCCAACCAGAAGAAAAGGATCACTTCTCAAGTGAAGAAGGCTTATCTTTACTTCGGATGCAAGGCTGGTGACCAAGACAAGCCTTGGGCCCCGCATATATGCTGTGCTACATATACAACACAGCTTTCACAGTGGTGAAATGGCATAAGACCATCAATGCCATTTGCAGTCCCCATAGTGTGGAGAGAGCCAAGCAACCACATAAAAGACTGTTACTTCTGCTTGGTTCCTCCTATTTCTGCTGGAATAATGAAGCAAAAGAAGTCGAGAATAGTCTACCCAAACATTCCGTCTGCATTGAGGTGACCGGTTCAACAACTTGCTGCAGGGTGATGTGAAACAAGCATGGAATGCTTTTCGCCTAGTGTCTATAAACTTTCTTGGGAATGTTAGGGCAGAAAACTACAAGGAACTAGTAGAAGATATGCTGATGTAGTATGAGAAACTTAGCTGCACTATGTCCACTTCCTCCATTCCCATCAGGATTTCTTCCCTGAAAACTGTGGTATGGTTAGTGATAAACATGGCAAACATTTTCATCAAGATATTGCATCAATTGAACAAAGATACCAGGGAAAATGGTCCACTACAATGCTGACTGACTGCTGCTAGACACTCCCCAGAGATGCTCCTGAACAGTTGTACAGAGACAAGTGAAGAAATCTAAGTTGTAGTCTATGATTTGATTTTTTACAGGTATTAAGTGTAGGCCTATTACTATTGGTATGCATTTCTTGATGTAAACATCTATTTATTGCAGATTACCAAAAAAACTAGAGCCAAAATTAGAATTTGACTGTCCTATTCGTGTTGAGCACATACAAATTGATAGGAAATGACTAATTTTATTTCAGTAATATGAGTTTTGTAAAAATTTGTTGACCAGTGAAATCAAAAGGAAACAATACCCTTAAACAAGGAACTAGACCAGATAGGTTTAATATATGTGTATAGGATGAAGCACCCCCCAAAAAGCTGAATACATATTCTACTCAAATTCACACAGAGTTCTCCAGTGTAGACCACATGTTAGTTCAGAAAAGATGAGTCAATAAATTCATGAATATTGTAATCATATCAAGTATATTCATGATGGTATCAAACTAGAAATCACCAACAAAATGAAAGTGGAAAAAAACCTCTAATATATGGAGCTTGAACAGCACACTACTAAGTGATCATTGGATTAATAAGGAAGTCAAAGAAGAAATTTTTTTAAATGTTATTTATTTGTTTATTTATTTATTTATTTATTTATTTATAACTGAAGTAATATTGAGATAGCCCATCAGCTATTACTATCATAGTGCCCCTCCAACTCAACCATATTCAACCACCATAGACCATTGTGCTTCCTTCCCTCTTTCTTCTTTCCCTCCCTCCTCCCCACTGGGTGTTTCAGTTCTGTTGTCAGCTATCAAGGATTAATTTTTCACCTTGTCTTTATCTGACCATTTAGTTACTTCATATTCCACATGTTAGTGACACCATCCAGTATTTATCTTTTTCCTCTGGCCTTTTTCACTTAGCATTATCCTTTCAAGCTCCACCCACACTGCTGCAAATGACAGGAGTTTGTCTTTTTTTTTTTTTTTTTTGATCACTGATACACTCACCTGTTGTGGGACACTAAAGTTGTCTCCGTAATTAGTGATAGTAAATAGTGCTGCAATAAAAATGGAAGCAAAAGTTTCCTTCTGAGTTCGTGCTTTTCAATTTTTTGGATGGATGCCTAGGAGTGCAGTTACTGGGTTGAATGGCAGATCCAGGTTTACTGTTTTGAGACATCTCCATACTGCTTTCCATAAGGGCTGAACCAGTTTGCATTCCCACCAACACAGTAGGGGCTTTCATTTTCTCCACATGCTCACCAGAAATTGTTTCTGGTTTTGTCAATATGGGCCATTCTCACAGGTGTGAGGTGGTAGCTCATTATGGTTTTGATTTGCATTTGCCTATTATTTAGTGATGTTGAACATTTTTTCATATGCCTGTTGGTCATTTATGCTTTTCCTTTGGAGAAATGACTTTTTAGCTCTTCTGCCCATTTTTTGACTGGGTCATTTTGTTTTTGTTGATTTGTGTAAGCTCTTTGTAGATCTTTGATATCAGTCCCTTATCAGTTGCATGGTATGCAAATATTTTTCCCATTCAGTAGGATGTTTTTTCCTTTTAGTCATGGTTTCCATCACCTACCCAAAGGTTTTAGTTTCATGTAGTTCCAGCTGTTTATATTCTCGTTTGTTTACCTTACTCTCTTTATAAATCCCTAAAGACATCACTAGCTTGTATCATGAAATGTTTTGCCTTTGTTTACATTTATGTATTAAATGGTTTCAGGTTTTACATCCAAGTCTTTGATTCATTTTTAGTTGATTTTGGTATATGGTGTGATATCATGATCTAATTTCATTCTTTTGCATGCAGCTGTACAGCTGAGAAAATTATTTGTTCCCCTCTTGAAGAGGTTATACTTGTTCCAGCTTTGACTCCTCATCATAGAAAAACTGTCCATATATATGCGAGGTCATCTATTGCTCTCAGTTCTGTTCCATTGATCTCTATGCCTGTTTTTGTTTTTTGCCAATACCAGGATGTTTTAATTATTGTGGCCTTATAATATAATTGGAGGTCTGAAAGTGTGATGCCTCCATTCTCCCCCTACCCTTTTTTTGTCAAGATTTCTTTTGCTATTTTGGCTCTTTTGTGAACCCCTATGAATTTCAGTAGTATTTGCTCCAGTTCTTTGATAGATGTCATTGGTATTCTTATTGGGATTGAGTTGAATCATTTACCCAAAATCATTTTGGGTAAATGACTATTTTGATAATGTGGATTCTTCCAAGTCATCAGCAAGGAATATTTTTCCATTAACTTGTGTCTCCTTCTATGTCTTTTAACAATGTCTTATCGTTTTCTTTGTATAGATCATATTACCTGCTTTGTTAGATTTATTCTTAGGTATTGAATTTCTTTTTAGTGTAATTGTAAATGGGATCTCTTTCTTAATTTCTTCCTCTTCTATCGCATTATTTGTGTATGGGAAAGCAACTGATTTATGTGTGTTGATTTTATACCATGCCACTTCGCTAAAATTATTGTTTCAATTAGTTTTTTCTCTTTTTGTGACTTTTCCCAGATTTCTATAATTCCTCCATTTATCTTTCAAACCCCTCCAGGGACTTTACTTATTTAAATATTCAATCTCATTCTTCTGTTATTTGTGTTTCTCATGGCATTCTTTTAGTATCTTTTAGTTTTTTAATTAACATGATTCTGAAATCTTTATCTGCCAGGCGGAGAAATTCTTCCATATCAGTGTTATTGATGTACACACACACACACACACACACACACCATCATTGTTTATCATTGCTTTCTCTTCTCAGGTGTAGTCCCTGTAAAATTCCCACCAATGTTTCACCTGAGAACCATCACCATACTGTCTTATGCTCTGCCCTCCCCTGTTTTGATTTTTCTCCCTCCCCTATCCCTTGCAGAATGTCACTGATTTATAGTTGCCTGCTGTTTTTTTCCTAAATTTATTATTTTTTCCTGATCCCTTATTTGATTCCCCTATATTCCTCCTATATGTGAAACCATTCAATATTTTTCTTTTTCCTTCTGGCTTATTTCACTGAGCATAATCTCTTCCAGCTCCATCCATGGATGAGTTCTGGAACGCTCATCCATCGCATGAGTTTATCTTTTTTGATTTCTGAATACTACTCCATTGTGTATATATACCACATCTTCTTGATCCCATCATCTTTTTTTAGGGTATTTTACCTATTGTAAGTAGTGCTGCAGTAAACACAGAGGTGCAGGTTTCCTTTTGAATTAATGTTTTTGTGTTCTTTGGGTAGATTCCTAGGAGTGGAATTGCTGGGTCATATGTTAGCTCCATTTTTAGTAGTTTGAGCAATCTCCACACAGGTTGGAAGCTGATTTTCTTTCTGTGATATATTATTCCCACAAGGACTTGCTTGATCATTTGTATATTTCTTTCTCCCCATTGTCCGCTTTCTTGTTTGTTCTTGGCATAGGACCATGTGGCCACTGGTGCCCACTGGCATGACTTCTGTATGTTTTTAACAGTGTGTGTATGGATTTTCCTGGAACTTGTGTCATTGTGAGTTGCTTCTGAAAGTGGATGGGTTTGGAGGCAGGTTTCCCATGGTATCCCATCAACCAGAGCACTGCTGCTGGCAGGTGGAATGTCCCAATGCTTTTACCTTGGTGTGGATGGATCTGCACACTGCCTGAGCTGTTGTTGCAACTATATAGTTTTGGGTCTGGTTCCCATGGTACCCATTGACCAAATTGCTGCTGATGATGGGCAGGATGTCCCAGCACTCTCACCTGATGTGGGTGGGTCTGCACACTGTCTGGGCCCCTGTGCAAGTGGGCAATAGTGGGGACTCCTGTGGTTTCCTTCAATCAGGTTGCTTGGGGCATCCAGAGGCCCCTGATGTAGGGCCCAGCACCATGAGGCTCTGGCTGTGGTCCTATCTGCTGACAGGTGCAGCAGGCTGAGTGGAATGAACTTCATGGTGTAGCTTGGGACAGCTGAGTGTTTCCAATGCAGGGCAAGGCAACCGTGAGTTTCTAGTTGGAGGTGTGAGTTGATTGAGTGATGTGGCTGGACTCAATGATCAATAAGTGCTGAAGGCTGGTGTTTTTGTCCTATTTGCTGGGTGGCACCAGAAGGGTGAGTAAGATGCACCTCCCAGCAGGGGAAAACTCCAGAGTTGCATCCTGGAAAAAAAGGGGAAAAAAAAGGACCACTTTTGTGGAGCTGATACTGAGGCCTGGGTTGCCTACTTGTGGGTTTCTGGGGTTCCAGATGTAATAGGGAGGAGTGCCCAGGGGTTCCAGGCTAGCATCCAGTCCAGACTGAAAGATGTTGACTGGCTTGGTGGGCTGGCCATCCCCATTCAGTCAGGTTCCCACAGAGTGGATTCTCCTTTCTGTGACCCCCCCCCCACCCTTTTCATTCTTAGCTTCCTAGAGAATTGCTAGTGTCCTATATCTGTTTTGAAGCATCTAGGTTTTGCTAAAAGCTCATTATAAACCTTTTATTTAGTTGTTTTTATGAGTTGTTGATCCCAGCCTCTCTATACTGCCATGTTGTTGATGTCATCTCCTATAAGTTTTGGATGGATGTGTGCCCATTTTTACTTGTCTTGGGCTATTTTTTGAAATTTCTTCTTTGATTTATTCATTAACCCAGTTGTCTTTCAGTAGTGTGTTACTCAATCTCTATATATTAAAAAAAATTCCTGCTTTCTTTCAGTAGTTGATCTCTAGTTTGATACTGCTACAGTCTGAGAAGATGCTGGGTATGCTTTCAGTCTTATTTAATTATTGATTTTTGTTTTGTGTCCCAGAATGTGGTTTATTCTGGAGAATGTCCTATGTCCACTTGAGGAAAAAAACGTGTATTCTGCCTTTCGGGGCTGCAGTACCTTGTATATGTCTATGAGGGCCAAAAGATCTAATTTTGTACAAAAGGCTATTGTATTCCTGTTAATTTTTCTGTCTGGGTGATCTGTCCATTGGTGAGAGTGGGGTGTTGAAGTGTCCTACTACAAATGTGTAATATAGTGTCTCTCCCTGTCTCTTGTTACCTTTTTTAACTAGAAATTTTTTTTTTAATATTAGTATAATATAGTATAGTATGTCCCTCTCTTCCTTAGAGTCTCATTTTCTTGCAGGATTGTTTTCCAGTCCTTTACTTTGAACCTATATTTGTCTTTGGAGCTAAATTTTGTCTCCTTGAGACAGCAGGTTGGATTTTGTTGCTTGAGCCATCTGGATACTGTGTCTTCAATCTGGTGAATTCAGTGCATTTCTGTGTAAGGTGATTATTGATATGTGACAGTGTATTTCTGCCATTTTATTCTTAATTTGTGCGGGTCTATTTCCTTATTTTTTCTTAGTGTATATTCCTCTTTTTAGTTAAAATTTGTAATCCCCTTTCAATATTTCTGGAGGTGTGGCTGATTGTTTGCTTCTTTGAACTTCTTTGAGCTTCTCTATGTTGAAAAGGCCTTTATTCCTTTTCTTTTTAAGATTCATTTATTTGTGCATACAAGCTGGGATATAGGCCAGAGGTGTAAGGTGGTGAGAGGATTCACCAGAGACAGTGGGGAACAGAGCAGGCAGATCTACTGAAGTACACGGCTGAGGGGAGCAGCGGGCGAGACAGGAGAGGTCTGCTGTGCCATGTGGAACTCTACCCAGCTGGGTATCGAACTCTTGCTGCAGTGGCTCTGGAGAGCTTCATAGTGCTGCACTTAACCCGTTGCACCACCAAGGAGGACCAGAAAATGCCTTTATTCTTATATCATATATAATGAGGAGTCAGGAAAGAACCAGTTTTTCTCCTTAAATATTCAGAACATGCCATTTTATTCTTTCCTTGCTGAGAGTGTTTCTTCAGAGAAGTCTTACATAAGCCTGATTGGGGTAACTTTATGTGTTATCTGCTTCCTCTACCATGCCAATATCAGTTCTTTGTCCTCAGTTTTTGAAATTTCACTATCATATGTCTTGCTCACTATGACAGTATTATTTAGCATCCTGTATTCATACATTTATTCCCTTCTCTAGTTTTGGAAAGTTCATAGGAATTTTTTGTAGAAAGAAGTAGTAGAAAGAAATGGATGTACTTGGGGTCTTTTTGGAAAAATCAACATGGCAGTAATGCAGCAGAAAGTGCCACGTTGATCACCTGGGAAGAGACAGGGCCTACACTGCACTCTCAGTACAGAGATTATTACTCTTACAGTTTCATTCTTCACCCAGGATGTTTTTTGGAGCTCATTCTGGGGAAAAAGTCAGAGCCAAGACTTACTTCAGTCTAATAACTAGAGGCCCCCAAGCAAGTGTGAGTACATCTGACCCAAAAATGTCCCAGAACCAGTTAGCTGATCAAGACCAATGTGGACAGCTTGTCATCTGGGTTTGTGATTGAGAGCAATAGAGAGAGCTTTGGGCCATGGTTGGGGAACCCAGTTTTCTCCAGGCCTTCCTCTTACTATGTGACCTAGAATACATCATTTCATCTCTCTCTGCCTTTGTTTATTCTTCAAAAAATGAGGAAGTTGGACCAGAACAATAATCCTTAACCTATATTCTTTGAGTTCTGGGAGTTGTGTCAGGAAATCTCAGGGATTTCTTATGAGTGAGTCAGGAAAAGCAAGGGCCCTGGTCCCTATATTTCCCTGCTAACCAATCAAAGTTGCTTTGCTCTGACCTTCTTGGTTTTCTGGGAAACTGTATAAGAAAAATCACTCTGCAGCTAATGAAAATGCTGGGCAGGAGAATCTCTCATTCTATTACCCCCATCCATAAGAACTTATTGGGTACCTTCTATGTGCCAGGCACTACAGAACAATCAGGCCCTGTTCTCATGGGCTTCGAGTCCACTGAGAAGAGACTGGCAATCTGTGAATAAACAAGTAATGAAAATACCAATGATCCTAAGTGCGAGTAAGACAATTAGCAAAGGCGGTGCAGGGAGAATAATTGGATAGACTGGGAAGAAGCAACATTTAAGCAGAAACTGAAATGGTCCTTACCTGTGTGAGGCACAAGAAAGATGGCATTTTGGTCAGGCAGTCAGGCACAGAATGAAGAAAGTCATACAATGGAAATGGGATGTGTGGGCCAGGAAAAGGAAGTCTCTGCATGCCTGTTAACCTCTCACCACTCTCAATCTGATGCCTTTTTTTTTTTTAAAGATTTGTTTATTTATACATACAAGCTGGGGTACAGGCCAGAGGCGTGGGGCGGCGAGAGGGTTCACCAGAGACAGAGCGGGGAGCAGAACAGGCAGATCAGAAATACACTGCTGAGGGGAGCAGCGGGCGAGGCAGGAGAGGTCTGCTGCACCATGTGGGATTCTCCCCGGCTGGGCTTCGAACTTGCGTCACCGCTGCCGACAGCTCCACAGCGCAGCACTCAACCGCTGCGCCACCGGGGAGGCCCCCTGATGCCTTTTTTGATCAGCTTTTATACTCTGCATAACAACCCCAAGATTGCTGTTGACGGGCAATCCTCATCATTACTTCACAATACTTTAAAACTTGACCTAAAAGAGAATCCTAAAGAGAATCCTCTATGAAACAAACCCACATTGCAGAGTCCAAACTTCACATCTGGCCACTTGGGTAAATAAAGGGGCATCTACAACCATGTTGAGGCCATCTCCAGTGGCCGTAAGGGCCACAGAAAGTGGGAAGTGTCCCGTGTGAGCATAGGCTATGACCACACTGACCAGCTACTGCCACCTCCTTACAAAACCACTTCAAATCACTGTTACCCCTGTGTCATGAAGATTACACTTCTTGGTAGGGTTCCTGAGAAAACCAAATGAAACCTAACCCAGAATAGGGCCACATAATGCTGACTGGTTTACTATAATTATCTGTAATGGCTTCTTGTGGGTCAATCTCCTTTTAGGTTGGTCTCTGGGAATATGAGTCAGACTGATCCTTCTCTGACTCTTTCATACTAAATGAGAAATGGAGAATGCCCCAGGAATTGAAACCTGAATTAGCAAGACAGGACCTCAGCGTACACAGTCCTTCCTCCAAGGACGCCTGGGTCTTACTCAGCCCTCCCACACTCCTAGGTACTCTTGTTACCTCAGTTTTATAGAAAAGAAATAGGAGCATAAAATGAACAAGTTATTTCCGGGATCCATAGCCTGGATACTCAAGTCCCACAGACAAGGGTTCCCAGCCTGACAGTCCAGCTTCCTCTCTCAGCTGCTGCTTGGAAAGAGTGGAGGTGTACATGAGCATGCCTGCCTCTCTCCCTCTGAAACTCTCAGGTCACATTTCCCAGGGGACTTTCATGGGAGGGGCTTACTGGGTCAAGTAACACAAGAATATGAGTCACATGTTCCTGCCTAGACAGGCTGAGGATCCAAGACATTGTCTGACCAGCCTTTTCCAGTCACTGACCCAGCAGTCATTGCTCCAGCATGCTGCCGTCCGGGCTCTGGAAGGTCTTGATCCCCCTGATGGCTGCCCTCCATGCAGGTGAGTTAGAAGTAATGTCCCTAACATCTGGGTGTGTGCTGTGTACTGGGATCTATTGCTTTTCACTACACTCTCCGTTAGACCTCTTCTCAACTCTGCACACACACACACACACACACACACACACACACACAACAAACTGTGGTTTGCAGGTGAGAATACTGGGCCTCAAAAAGAGTAACTCTCTTACCTAAAGGCATGACTCAGTGTCAGGTCCAAGTATGAAGCCACCCACTTCCTCACTGCTGGGGCAGTTCCCTGAAGGAAGGTAGGAGGGAGCAAATGATTGCCCCCCTCTTCTGGGTTTCTCCAACTTGTACTGTCTCCCTCTATGTCTGTTTACCTGACTCTGGCAAGGTCCCCTTCTGCATGCACACAGCCTCCCCTACCCCTGAGTTCTCTGGAAGAATTGCTCTTTGATCCTTAATCTTTCTACTCCAAACCTTCTCTTGAGTCTGAATCACATGCTTCCATGTGCCTACCCTAATAAATCCCCATACTCTAATGATACCCCCAGCTTTTCTCTATAAATTATCTGAGCCTCAAGTGAAACAAATATGGTAATAGGATTCATCATATGAAAGATATAGTCATAGACCATACATTTGTTTAAAATTTAAATCTTATATATAGCATTTATAATCATAAATATAAATCTCTACATATTTAATATATGTTATATATACACATATATGTAAATCTTTTTCATTTATTGTCCATAATTCTTTGAGGTAATTATTATGTCCCAAAATAACATGTTAACACTGAGCTGGAGAAAGGTGGCTAACTGTGCTATGTGAAAGAACTAGAATCTGAACCAAGTCTGTCCCCTAACCTGTGACTTCCTACAAGAGCCTGATGTTTCTTGGGGTCCTCTCATAAGGGTTTGCTTCCTTAGTCTTCAGTCTAGCAGTTTTCTTGGGGGCATGGGATGGGCGCACTTGAAGCTTTCTGAGTTGCAAAGGGGCACAGATGGGCTTCAGGGATGCTCTGGTCCATCAATGTGACCTCTGCGTGCCAACGGCCCACTTGCAAACCGAGAAGCTTGAGGAGATGAAATATCAGCTGTTATTCTTTGATACTGATCGCAGGCACCAAGGCCCTTGAAATTCTAGAAGATGAAGACAAAGTCATGACTTCCTCACAGAGTCAAGTTTCCAGGGGCTTGAGAGCCTCCTAGCCAGTCTCTGCCCCCTTTTATGTGAGCTCTCTGATTTCCTTACCACTTTTTTTCAGCACCCACCAATGCACCCCAAGCTACAAACCTGTTGTGATGAGTTTTTCAGTAATTGCAGGATTTTGTGAAAGTAACATCATCCTTGGAGAAGGCCCAGCAAAGAGGAGATCTCTGGAGGTGAAAAGGGACCAGCTCTCTCCCACCAAATCCCACCCTCCTCTCCTTTGTTCTCTGCAGGGAAGCCCACCCTGTCTCCCTGCAGTGGGGCCCACCACCACCATCTGTACCTTATCATCTGCTGGCTGGACCAGCACCCTGTGACCCGGAGCTGCCTGCAGTGCCCTAGAGGCTTTTAGTAAGGACATACACTGTGCCCCCAGGAAGAGATGAGGGAAAGGGCAGGGAAGGCAAGGCTGTGGGATGGTGAGGGCAGCTGATGATACCCTCTCTCTGGAGGAAAAGGGTCTTTTGGAGGGCAGCCTGTCCAGATATTTTCCATGAATATCTGGGGATAAGGCCCAAGTGTGATGAACCCGGGGAGACTGGTGGTTCAATCCCCCAGAACCTGATCAGACACAGACCCTATGACTTCTGATCTCAAGCACATCCAAGGTGGAGGGTGAGATGTATTCTCTGGTCCAGCTCTGCTTCTCACCTGCTTTATGACGTGGCCAGACCTCAACAGGGAACTGGCCGTTTCCTCACACTTACCAAAGGTCAAACCTCAGTCCAGGAATCCATGGCTCTGTAAGCTTTGGGACAAAGCCTGAATGGTCAAACTGGCCTGAGGATCCTGCACAGACACCCCAAGATGAAACCCCACCCCTCTCCTGGAGTGTCCCAGGGACTTCTGTTCTTCTTTGGGAACATCAGTTCTGTCATTCAGTTAAGGAAACTCTTTTCTCCACCTGCCAGTCCCACTGGGGGCCAGCAGAAAGGGCTGGATTGTAGTGGCAAACCCTAATGTGCCAGGTATGAAAAGCCTCAGCGCCTTGGGCCCCACTCTCCACTGTCTGCAGCCTCCCTGGTCTGCACAACCCATCCTCAGTTACTCAGCTCCTTTGCATTTGCAGTTGCCCGAGTGGCAAGACAGCCATGTGCGCTTGCCCTTCAAGAACCTACGGTGCGCTCTGTAGACTCACACAGACCAAGGACCACCAGGTGACCGCTGGCATGGCTGGGAGGGCAACTCTATCTCTATCCTTTCTGGTAAAGAGTTAATAAAAGTTGTTGGGAAGTCCCAAGAAGAGGTTAAATCCTCTGGGAATCAGAAACAAACCTTATTCTCCCCAACATGTGTAAAAGTAAGGCAGACACTCTCTTTGGGAGACAGCCCACACCCCTGCCCACTTCTGACCCCCTCCCCAGGGACTTGCTTGACCCAGTTAACCTGGAAACAAGTGTGGCCACTGCGAGGATCACATGAGATGGTGCTTGAGGAATGGAGGGTCAGAGCCACTGTGCAGTTAGGACCGATGCTGTGGGGAAAGCTGCGGGACCAACACCAGTGCCATTCTCCTCACCACTCAGTCACTCACCACACATGACCAGGCATATACGGTTGTGCAGAGCAGGCTCAGAGGAGAACTGGTCAGGCAGAGTGCTTCCCTAGCAACAGCTGCAGCCCAGTGCAGGAAGTGCTGGGGCTGAACTTCCACCCAGAGTTAGGAGAGAAGGCATGAAGCTCTGTGGGTCTCAAGGTTCATTCCTTCTCACCACATGGTATGGAGGCAAAATTGACAGGGATTTTCTCTTACAGAGGAGGGTCAGAGAAGTTAGGGGATACACAAAGACCCTTGGCACAGTGAGTCCCTGAATTGAGACCCCAGTTCCTCCCAGTGGCTAGTCTAGGTTTCAGTCCTGTATTATCTGCCTTTACACCTTGTATTTCTTGTTGTCCCTCAACAGCACCCACAAGGACAGAAATCCAGCTGGCAATACACTGACTGTGATTTCTGCCTTCTGGGCTACTTCTTCATAGACAGAGACCTCAATTGTCAACCCTGCTGCATAGGTAGGTGACAAAATGGAGGGTGTGGACCTTTGAGACATTTGGGAAGGATTAGTGCAAGTCCTTCTAGGACCTCCTGTGCTGTGAGGATGCTAGGGTTCCTGGTGTTCACAGTGGCCTGCACCCTCCCCTCCCTCTCACCCCCTGGAGCCCAGGTAATCTGAGGAGCAGAATCTAGCTGGCCCTGTGCCCCAGCACACCTACACAGGGCTGGGGGTGGGGGAGTGGAGGCAGGAGTAAAATATGACAGTGCACAAAGGGGAAAGGGTGCAGAGTGGTGACAGGCAGGAGCATCAGAAGTTGATTCAGGTACAAATTCTGCTCCTTATAGTTGCATGATGTGACCTTGACAGTTTTACAGGTCATAGTAAATTGTTAAAGTTTACCTCTAGTTATTTCATGTGTTTCGAATTACTATTGTAAACAAAATTGTTTTTTTAGTTCAACTTTCAGTTGTTTGTAGTATTTTTTTCAACTTTATTTTTATGATAGAAGAGCATAACATATAATTTACCATCTTAACCAATTTTAAGCATGTAATTCAGTGATATTAAATACATTTATAAACACCACCCATACATTACCACCATCAACTCCATAACTCTTTTCATCTTGTAAAAATGAAACTTTGTACCCATTAAATAATTAAACAATCACAACTCCCCTATACCCCTACCACTGGCAATCAGCATTTTACTTTCTGTTTCTATGATTTTTGACTACTCTATTTCATGGAAGTCAAATCATATAGTACTCATTTGTGCAGCTGATTAATTTCACTTCCATAATATCCTCATGATTTGTCCGTGTTGTAGCATAGTGCAGAATTTCCTTCCTTTTAAAGGCTGAATAATGTTTCATTGTATGTACATATTACACATGCTTATTTAATCACCCATCAGTAGACATTTACATTGCTTTCACATGTCAACTTTTGTGAATAATGGTGTTATAAATGTGGGTGTACAGGTATCCTTCAAGATCCTTCCCAGTATTGAATTTTTTATGTTGATCTTTTACTCTTTAGTCTTTCCTGCTTCATTTATTTATTATATATTTTTTATTTTTTTATATATTTTTTAATATATATTTTTATTGTTATTTATGTCTTTTACATTTTGTATTCCCCTTGGGTAGCCCACCACCAATTCACCCGTGATTTATTTATTATAGTAGATTTTGGAAGAGATTTCTTGGTATTTTCTCTTCACACATCATTCTTGAAACTTATCTTTTCAATTCCTATGGCCTCTAATTACTTTTTCATGCCTTCTGACTCTGAGCTCTAGTTAATACTATTCTGAATAAACTTAGACATCTTTGCTTATTCTAAACCTTAAGGGAAAGCATCTAGTCTTTTATGCTTGTGTATGACAGCAGCTTTAGTTTTCTAAAAATGCCATTAGTGAGGCTGAGGAAGTTCTATTTCTAGTTTGCTGGGGATTGTTATCATGGATGGATATTTTTTACTTTGTTTTTCTGCATCATTTTGGGAGAATATATGACTTTTCTCCTTTGCTCTTTGTTGATAATAACGTTCATGGTATTTTTATTAAACCAATCTTGAATTACTGAGATAAACTTCACATGGCTGTGATATTTCATCCTTTCTATGTATGACTGAATTTAATTTTCTAATAATTTTGTAAGAATTTTTTCATGTAGTTTTCCTTTCTTATTTCTTTGTCTGGTTTTGTTACCAAAATAATTTATCTCATAAAGTTAGTTGCAAAGCCACCCTCACTATTCTATTTTATTAAAGAGTTTATATAGATTTTGTATGAATTAATTTTTAAGTGTTGTATAGAACTCAGTAAAGACCACAGGACCTAGAGTTTTCTTGGTGGAACAATCTTTCATTGCAAATTCAATTTGTTTAATAAATTTAAGGCTACTCAGACTTTTTACTTCTGTGACAGTTTGGTAATTTATTTTATTTAAGGTGTTTTCCATTTCATTTAAGTAGTAAAACTTAGTTGTCCTTACTATTTCCTTACTGTCATTTTAATGTGTCAGTAATATTTCAGTAATATTTCAGTAATATTTCTTTTTCATTCCTGATATTGATACTTTATGCTTTTTTTTTCCTAATCAGTCTGATAGTGCTTCATCAACTTTATGTATCTTTCTAAGGAACTAGCTTTTGGTTTTATTCACTTCCTTTATTTTTCTGTGTCTTTGATTAATTTCTTCTCTTTTGTTTGCTTTGGTTTTAATTTGATCTTTTTTTTCTGTCTTCCTGCAGTGGAAACAGATCATTGATTTGACACCTTTCTTGACTCTTAATATAGGCTTTTAATTTGTGGGTATTTAAATATCTATATGCATTGAAGCTTGTACATTTTAATCTATGCCCTGCTTTGGATACATCTCAAAAGTTCTATGATGGAGATTTCATTATTGCTTAAGTTAAAATGTTTTCTAATTTCTTTTGTGACATTTTTTGACCAATCAGTTATTTTATTTATTTTTTTATAAATATATATTTTTATTGTTATTTATGTCTTTTACATTTTGTATTCCCCTTGGGTAGCATACCACCAATTCACCGGTGATCCATCTCCACGGTCCCTTGTGTTCTTTTCTATTCCATTTTGTGCCCTTTTCCTTCCCTCCCTCCGACTCCCTCCCCCCCC
>PVIJ01004665.1:0-114352 GCA_004024925.1 Scalopus aquaticus
AGCAGGCACTGTGCTCTGAATCCATCACCACCACGCCACTTTCTGTCCTTCTACTTGCTCCGAGAAGAGAATCTTTTGGACGGTTACTTGTTCTTTGCACTTGTCTCTTAACTCTGGGATTAAATCATCAACTATGCAGGCAAGGAGACACCTTTTAATGGGATAAATTTTCAGTCTGCAATTATAGTAGCTATGCAGCTTCCCATCCCCTCATCCATTCATCCTTCCATTTTTCCATCCTGCAAATATTTACTGAGCACCTGCTAAGACCCTCACCAGACACTGAACTGGGGCCTGAGAATCCAGCAGTGGGCAGAACACACTTCGACCTTCAAAAGTCTTACAAATTTAACTTGGCACTTTGGGAAAAGGGAGCAAGGGGCAAATGAAGAGTGGGTTCAGTACAGGGCACCTACCATGTGGGGCAGTAGTGCCACCAGGATTCAGAGCCTGGGCTGTTTTAATATCTCAGGCTAACCAGAACCAGAGATTGAGGAAGTTAACCAGCTCTCTTCCTTCATGTTGGGAACACTTGCCTGTCAAGGGGACCTTAAGCTTGAGCTAGGGGACTGAATAAGTTGAGGGAGACAATGACCATCTACATACCTCCCACCTCTGAGAGCCTGTGATTCTAGTTTACTGGGAATAAAGACTGAAAAAAAGAAACAACTATTATCTATTGAGCGCTGCAGCAGTTTGGCTCCTGAGCTTCTGTCCCAGCTTCAAGAAGTGCTCATTAAGCTGACACGGAGCGGTTAGCTAGGACGAAAGGAGCCACATGTACAAAGGTCTAGTTGAGCGAGAACAGGGCTTCGGGGAAATCCACCCTGTCGACCCCCAGGTCAGGCCCTGTAGTTTTCATTAGTAAAGTTCTCAGGGTCAGCGGCTCTGTCTCCTGGGCTCCAGCCTCCTGATGCACAAAAGAGCTGGTTTTCTATTGCTGCAGCACCACTGTCTTGGTCATTGTCCCTTGGGGTTGCGGAACTCTCACTTCTCCACTCCCTGTCCCCTCACCTCCCCCCCAAGAACTGTCACGTCTGACTCTGGAACCTGAGGTACTGAGGTGGATGAGGGCTGATTATTAGGACACTGTCTAAGCCTTTTCTATCTGGCTGCACCTGGGCACCCACAGGACTTCACCATGACCCTGTACCTGCGGCATTACTGGCGGGACGAGAGGCTGGGCTTCCGCAGCACCAGCGACAAGAGCATGACCTTCGACGGTCGGCTGGTGAAGAAGATCTGGGTGCCTGATGTCTTCTTTGTTCATTCCAAAAGGTTGTTCATTCATGACACCACCACCGACAGCATCATGCTGAGGGTGTTTCCAGATGGGCACGTGCTGTACAGCATGAGGTGACTGTCCCCAGGGGTTACAGCTCCTTGGTCTAGGGCCACTCAAATGTGTCCGGCCAGTCCCCTTGGCCCTGAAGAGTCTGTCACTGTGGCTGGGTCCATGGGCTACAGGGGACTTAGAAACCTTCTGACTGCAGTTAGAAATCTAAAGATGAAATGACCACCCTTGTGGGTGGTGACTTCTCTGTCGTGGGGAAATCTTAAGCTTGGGTTAGGAGACTGATTGAGCCTGAATGAGTTGAGGGGAACAGTGACTTTCTGTATACTTTCTGGGAGCCTATGATTCTAGTTTATTGGTAATAGAGATTTTTTTTTAAGATTTAAAAAAAAATTTATCCATGCAAGCTGGGGTACAGGCCAGAGGTGTGGGGCGGTGAGAGGATTCACCAGAGACAGAGTGGGGAGCAGAACAGGCAGATCGACTGAAGTACACTGCTGAGAGGAGCAGCGGGTGAGGCAGCAGAGGTCTGCTGCGCCATGTGGGAATCTCCCTGGCCAGGCTTTGAACTCACGTCTCTGCTGCCGACAGCTCTGCAGCACTGTGCCTTAACCTGCTGCGCCACTGGGAAGGCCCTGGTAATAGAGATTTTTAAAAAGAACAAGAGCTACTATTTATTGGGTGCTGGTGTAGATTGGCTTCTAGGCTGACCTGAGTGATCACAGTCTTGTTCCACATCTTCTTGGCCTATCTATACAGTTTGCCAGAATTGGATGCTAATAATCTTGGCTGGGGTTGGGGAGGGAGGATCTCTGGGGGTGGCAGCCTGCAGGCTGAAACCAAACCCAGAGAAGGATGCAGATGTGAGCCATTAGCAGCCAACAGCTTCAGTAGCTGGGAGTGGGCAGAGCACCAACAACATCTATAGAAGACAAAGCTTGAAAAGTTACTGTCCTGTAACTTAGATACTTGGATTTTCAGACTCGAAGGAGTGGTGAGGGGCAGCTGCTCCTGGTCGGTTCTGTGTTCTTACTCTGGGCAGGAGTATGAACCAATCACTCCTCAAGAGCCAACATGCCTGCTTGGTTTGTCTAGGATCACGGTCACTGCCATGTGCAACATGGACTTCAGCCACTTTCCCCTGGACTCCCAGACCTGTTCTTTGGAGCTGGAAAGCTGTAAGTACCAGTGTGCGTCATGACAAATCTTTGTCTTATTCCCTCTCAGATCTTTGTGCCATGTTATTACTAAGGCTCAGCCCTGAGGCAAAGACCAGCTTACTCCTAGGCTTGTGTGGGGGTCCCTGTTGCTTCACTCTGCATCAGAAGAAAGGAGTCAATTTATTTTCCTCTCCCCCAGATGCGTACACAGATGAAGATCTGATGCTGTACTGGAAGAATGGGGATGAATCCCTGAAAACAGATGAGAAGATCTCCCTGTCTCAGTTTCTGATTCAGAAATTTCACACCACTTCCAGACTGGCCTTCTACAGCAGCACTGGTAGCTAACCTTTGCCACTGTCTGATTCAGATGTGGAAGAAAACTCATTAGAATTCTTCTTCAGCTTTAATCTTTTCCCTACCCAATGAAATAATTTTTTATTGAAATAATACATAGTCCTATAAAATGGAAACAGCACTTAAAAGCAGAGAGTAAAAGAGTTGTTGCCACCATTATTCCTCACAATTTAGCAAACATCCTTGCACATATCTTGCTTTAATTATGTACTTGTACAAAAGTGGGGTAATATTTGACCTGCTATTCTGTAACCTGACTTCTTAGACTTAACAATATGGATTGATAGCATTCTGAGGAAATATGTATGTATTATATGTACTTAGATAGATATATAGAGTCATTTTTATTGCTTAGCATAACCTTTTCTTGGATCCTGGGCTATGTTTGAAATTTCGAGAGGATCCATTTGTCAAATCTCTAATCTTACCATCAATTCTTATATTTGCTTCTTAGGGCTGTCATAGCAAAATTCCATAAACTGGGTGCTTGAAACAATAGAAATTTATTTGCTCACAGTTTTGAAGGCTAGAAGTATGTGGGCTGTGTTCCTTCTGGAGGCTTTAGGGAAGAATCCATTCTTCTTACTAGCTCCTGGTGGTTGCTGCCTCACTCCAACCTTTGCCTCCGTCGTCATGTGGCATTCTCCCCACGTCTCCGTCTCTTCACATGGTGCTCTTCTCTCTGTGTGCCTATGCTCAATTTTCCCTCTTCTCAGAGGACACTGGTCATTGGATCGTGACCTACCCTGATCCAATATGACCTCCACTTACCTTGATTACATCTGCAAAGGTTCTATTTCTAAATGTCACATTCACAGGGCCGGGGCGTTAGGATTTCCACATATCTTACTGGGAAACAATTCAATCCACAATACCTCTCCAGAGGCTAGGGGACCGAGAGGACTTCTCATGTTATTCCTTTTAGTCCCAGTGCTGAGAGGCTCAGGTCCTGGGGAACTTTTGTGCTGCTGTCTGCCCCTGCATAACCACTACCTCCCTCTTTACCTGCCCTCACCACACTCCCGTCCGCCCCCCACAACATCAAACACTGGAAAAGAGTGAGCCCCAATCAGAGCTGTGTTAGTGTTGAGTCATCCTCAGCCTGCTTCAGTAACTGCCCACAGGACTCAAACCCATCCCTCTCTCCTCTTTCACTCTGATATCGCTACACAATCTTTTTCTCCTCAGCTGTTCTTGGCAAGTTCAAATTATTTATTTTTTTTAAAAGATTTATTTATTTATGCATACAAGCTGGGGTACAGGTCAGAGGCGTGGGGCGGCGAGATGGTTCACCAGAGGCAAAGTGGGGAGCAGAACAGGCAGATGGACAGAGGTACACTGCTGAGGGGAGCAGCGGGTGAGGCAGGAGAGGTCTGCCGCGCCATGTGGGAATCTCCCTGGCCAGAGATCGAACTCGCTGTCACCACTGCTGACAGCTCCACAGCGCGGCACTTAACCACTGCACCACCAGGGAGACCCTCAAGTTAATTATTTTTCTAAAAAAATATTTATTTAAGAATTTTTTAATAAACTTTTTGTTATGTGTCACTATTTTGAGTACTTGGATGAATTAACTAATTAACAGCACAACAAACCTATGATGTAGGTATTATTATCCCCAATTTACAGATGAAAAAACTGAGGCTCAAAGGGATTACTTTGTTTATTGAAGCTGCACAGCAGGTAAGTGGCCAGGCAATTTGCCTCTGTCACTACTCTACTCCTCTTAGATATTTATTAGAATAGTGTGCTGCTTTGTTTTGTCTCCCAATCCAGCCTTTCTGGAGTCCTGACCAAGACAGATCTTCTGCTCTTGTTGTTTACTATCTACCAACAAGCAGGTTTATCATTCCACAAGCAAGGACTGTGATCTCTGGGAACACACAGTTCCATTTTCAAAGCTCCTGGTTCCCTCCTAGTGTTTCCAAGACAACTTTCCTGGTTTTCTTAGACAGAAGAAAAGAGTAACAGAATAGTTCTTCAAAGCATAAAAGCAGCTCTCAGTCTTCTAGAAAGACCTGGTGCAAACCTAAGAACAATGTGGTTTGCTTCATGGATGCCAATTTGTGTAGGGAAAATGAAGTTGGCCTGGTTGGACAAAGGCTATGGGATTAATAAATGATTCATAGCCTCTGCTAATTTTGAAGAAAACTATTTATCCGCTCCACTAAAAGCACCTCTCTCTATCTAATAAGCCAGCAGCCTACATGGTAACTATATGTAAACTTGTCTGGACTCTCCCTGTTGTTTCAACCTTTCTCTATTGACACAACCCTTCTCTTGCCTGACTCAGTACTGACTTTTCCACTCCTGCCAAATGACCTCTTGTCCTCTCAGCCATGTTTCTCTTGGTGTAGACTAAGGTTCACCTGTATCTTAGCGACCAGGGAATGAGCAGATTTTTGGGGCCCCCTGGAAGATACTGACTGAGAATCTCAGATGGGGCCACCCTGGTGGCACAGGGGTTAAGTGCTGCACTGTGGAGCTGTCGGCAGTGATGCGAGTTCAACACCTGGCTGGGGAGATTCCCACATGGCCCAGCAGACCTCTCCTGCCTTTCCCGCTGCTCCCCTCAGCAGTGTGTTTCCGTCCATCTGCCTGTGCTGCTCCCCACTCTGTCTCTGGTGAACTCTCTCACCACCCCACGCCTCTGGCCTGTACCCCAGCTTGTACGCACAAATAAATAAATCTTAAAAAAAAAAAAAAGGGAATCTCAGATGGTGGAGCCCAGCATGTTTAACAAGTAAATTTTATGCACATCCAAGTTCAAAGACAAATGATTTAGCCAATGTGGTCTCAAAGTATGGTGTTCCAGGCCAGCAGCATTAGAATCTGCTGAAGATAAGGGCAATGTCAGGGAAAGCAGGGTTCCCAGGAAAGGAATTTTCCTTTTTAGATTTATTTTTATATGAATACAAGAACTAGGGTGTAGGCTAGAGGTATGGGGATGTGAGAAGTTTCACCAGAGACAGAGTCGGGAGCAGAACTGGTGCACTGACTGAAGTACACTGCTGAGGGGAGCAGAGGGTGAGACAGGAGAGGTCTGCTGAGCCATGTGGGTTAGCTCCCTGGCCAGGGATCAAACTCATGCTGCAGTGGTTGCCGATAGCTTGATAGTGCTGTGATTTAACCCTTGCACCACCAGGGAGGCCAGGAGTTTGTTTTCATCTCAGGTTGAACTTCACCAACTTCTCCTATGTCCCCAGGCTGGTACAACCGTCTGTACATCAACTTCACGTTGCGTCGCCACATCTTCTTCTTCCTGCTCCAAACCTATTTCCCCGCCACCCTGATGGTCATGCTGTCCTGGGTGTCCTTATGGATCGACCGCAGAGCTGTGCCTGCCAGAGTTTCACTGGGTAAAAGCATTTGATAAGGGGTGATACAGCGGCTCTTTCTTTCCCCAACTGATTACTATGTGAAGAAAAAATATAATTATCATTCACCGTTCTTAGCTAAGGGACTGCCAGCATCCAAAGGGACAGAATTTCCTCCTGCTTCTTGCTTCACCACTCACATACTGCTGTCTGTTTCCTAGACTACATTGTGCAAAGCCCAGGGATCTGACCCCCCCATCAACTCTGCACAGATCATTTCAGAAAGATCCAGCTTATTTGGGGTATAGATTTCCACCTATCAGTTTTAAAGCTCAGTACTTCGGTAAATAAGATCATTCTACAAATGCCAAAAATTATTCTGTAAGTTTTGCAAAGCTTTGTTGCTGGCCTTGTTTGCATAGATTTCTGGCAAGAAGAGGGCTGCGCTCCCTGGAGTTATAGTTTGAGTCCTTCACAGACACAAATTCGGAGAGATGATAAATACACTCACTGTTGTCGATTTGGACAAAATTAGGCTGGGTCCTGAGAATGTGAGGCTTTAACTAGCAAGGCACAGCATGGCAGGCGTCCTGGAGTTTCCAGTCTTGGTGGACTTAATCAGTTGACTTAGACAAGGAACAATGTATTCCTTCCTTAAGGTCTGGTTCCGTCAGAGGTGCCCTTTAGTCACTGTTTAAATTCCACATGAGAACAGGTTCTTTCTGCAACACTCCTGGTCTTGTCATTCATGTCCCAGAAACCAGTCCCAAGGTGCTTAAAGGGAAAGGCTCGCTGGGAGGAGAAGGCCGGTGGCTGGTGGGCCCATCCTTCCACCTGGACGATGGGGATTTCTCATTGGATTTCACAGAAGCAGGAAGTAAAATGATGCCTCGGGAACACGGGGTGTGAGTGGGGTGCATTCTGTACCCTATCTGCCGCTGAGCTAAGATTGGATGTGGCAGGGATCACCATGGTGCTGACCATGTCCACCATCATCATGGGCGTGAACGCCTCCATGCCTCGCGTCTCCTACATCAAGGCCGTGGACATCTACCTCTGGGTGAGCTTTGTGTTCGTGTTCCTCTCGGTGCTGGAGTACGCAGCCGTCAACTACCTGACCACGGCGCAGGAGCGGAAGGAGCGCAAGCTGCGGGAGAAGGTGAGCGGTTTGGTTCCCTTCCTTGTCTAAGCCACTGCTACAGGTTGGTTGAGAGTTGGGGGCAGAGAAGGGATTGGGGGGAGGTATGTAAAAATGGGAGCTGTTTATGTAAAAGGAGGAGGATCCATTTTAAAATCAGTGCTCTCTTCTACCACAAAAGATCTCCATGCAGCAGAAAATCATTGGATAAAGGTTAGGAATAGGAAGATTTGGATTTTTCAGCTCAACTCTGCCACCTATGCTTGGCCTCTGTTTCCTCATCTGTAAAAAGGGTATGATGGAACCCATTCGCTCATTTCTCCAAGGCGGATTGCAAGGGTGACATGAGATAATGTTTGCGAAAGTGTTACAGTCACAAGAAGAGGGTGACCCCTGAGCCCCCAAACATGTCCATTCTAAATAGGTTCTGCCATCTGCCTCATCAAGACAAAACATATAAGGCCTTTAATGGAAAGGAACTTGAATGTAGTGTGCATAAAGAAAAGATAAGAATACAGCTTCCAAGTCCAGCACCTGAAGCTCCCATCCCCACGAGGGTAAATGTCCGGCCAAACAGGGTTGGCCCAAAGCAAGGCCAGAAAGCCTGCCACAAGACTAAAGCACCTTCCAGCAGGGACCCATAAAAAAGGGTCAAAAACAGTTAGACAAGTCTGCAAGGAAAAGAGCAAAATCAAAATCAAAGCTGCCATTGTTAACCTCCCCACGGGTTTCTTACCCACGTCTGTTTCAAGCAGTCCAAGCCCGAGAAGCAAGTGCACCTTCACACGTGTGTGTCTCTCCATGAGCCTCCTCCAGGTCTCCTTCTTGCTCTCCATCCTGCATCCTTCCTTCTCCAGTATCCGTTCCAGCTTCTCCTCCCTGCTCAGCTACACCCTCCCTTGGCTGGGGCAGAGAACCTGGAACCACCCCTTCCCCCCAGGGGCCACCCTGTTACAAAAGTTGTTCTGAAACTGTAAGGGTCTAGACACACAACCTGTCATTTTTATTACTGAACATGTCCAGGGAAAATGCCGTCATGTCTTATGGATAAAGGCACAGTTCTAGAATAAAAAGCTCCTGTATTTGTTAGTGCTTTGGCACAGTGAAAATTCCAGTGTGTGCAACTTTGGCCTTCTGGCTCACCCTGTGCTGCACTGTCTGTATGGTGCTGTGCTGTGTGCTGGAGACAGAACGCAAAGGGGATTCTATATGGCAATGTGCGTGCGCCTTTGCCACCATGGGAACGTCTATTGCATTCATCTTCAGATCTAATTAATCACCATAAGAAATAAAATGTCGACTTGTTGGCAAATCATTGCTAATCATTGCTTTAATAAGAATGGGTGTTGATTTAAAAGGTGTAGAGATGAAGGAACATGAAGATTTACGTACATCTAGATGGCTGAGAGCTCCTTAGCATAAAGGAGATGTAAAGGCTAGAAAAAGAGAATATGTTGCTATTTCAAAAATAGTCTTTCAATGCCCACATCATGCTTGTTGAATACTACCACATGTGTGTAAATACATAGATAAAGAATTCATTTTAAGAATTCTATTCAAACTTTTTTAACTCCAGCACTTGAAATTCTTTAAATTTTCAATAATTTATATATTGATCATTATCAAATATCTTTGGATCTTATTTTAACATTTAAAAATTATAATCATGAGACTTTCCTGTATCGGGCTATTTAGAAAAGAGCAACACCTTCATCTGACAAATATGGGCTCAGAAACTATTGACTTCAAATACTGTACTAAGGCAGTTCAGGAACCTATTACCACATAATGGGGTCTGGTTTTTGTCAGTGAAGATTTAACACTGTCTGAAGAACAGCGAGGGTTTCATGTGTGGAAAGGCCACTGGGCTTCAAGTCCAGCTCCCTGTCTGAAGCCAGCCATCACATGTGTGCTTTAAAGACTGAGAAGATCTAGAGTTGCTGGAGGACAGACAATGGTGGGAAGAAGCAATCTCTCTCTCCTGCTGCTGTCGTGAAGAAACTACTAGTCACAAACATTAAAATTGTCTTTGTTGGAGCCGAGGTTCCCAAGATGGGAACCAAAGAGCACCTGGCCTGCGGTCATCTGAGCCTGTTAGAGTTGGAGACTCTGGGGCTGCACCACAGACCTACTAATTCAGATTCCCAGGGACAGCGCTCTGGAATCCACATTGCTACAAAACTCCCACATGATTATGGTGCTCCCTGAAGTTTGACCTCCACCACACAAAGGGCAAAGCTAAGTGTAGCCTGATGGGTTCCCTCCAGTTCGAATAGGGGAGTCACGCTGCTTTGGGTTGAAGCCGTAGACAGTCAGAGCACAGGTCTGCCTCCCCCGGTTGGGCTCGAATCCTTTGGCTAATTATCCAGACCTGTCCAACATGCCAGGAGCCACTCATCTTTTTCCAGAAATAAACCGATATGGGAAATGAGGATTTATATAAAATTTGGCATTTCCTATTCTAACTCAAAATCTTACGGGTAAATCTGTTTTCATTTTAGCAGAAAGAATTGCAAGAAAAAGAGATGATTCCTCTGCCTTTCAGAAAAAGTCCACAGTGACAGTATCTCACAATTTTATCAGTTTGAGCATGATCATTCCTAAATGCAAAGGAATGATGACATCTTACTAACCTTTTATCCCTAAAATCTAAGTCATTATTCTAGAAGTGTATTTATGTGCTATTTAATAATTGTTGCTGATGGGAAGAGAACACAATAATGAAGCAACCAAGCCTGATTTAAAGCAAAACAAAACAAAACACAACAAAACCCAAACCACAAAAGATTTCAAGTATGAGAATAGTTCAAGTAATTCTGATTTTGCATAGAATCATTCATCTGTTTTTGCTTTCTAAAGTTTCATGGTCTCCATCTGAATATTTCAAGCTCCATAGCAATAGCAGGCAGGTTGTGAAGTGTCATTGTTTTGCTTTCTCAGATGGGAAAAGACAGCACTGCAGGCTGAGAGCCAGGGCAGAAGCATTTTAAAGTAAATAGGTTGACAAGAATGAAGCCAAGGCCAGTTGGCTGGATCCTAAGGCCTCCAGCCTCAGGCCTTCGGCCAACAGCAGCCAAGCGCCAGCTGGAAGTCCTCATTGCTGACTCAAATTGTGGGGCGAAGTTAAGGGAAGCCATTTCCTTCCCTCCAACTCATAATTTCCTATAGACATTTTCATACTTGCAGTAACAGTTGAAAAAAATAGGATGGTGTATATCCATATACCTATACCTGTATTCAACATTGTTAACACTTTTGCCACCTTTGTGTGAGCTCTTTCTCCACATAGGCAGATTTTTGTTGGTACAGTTAAACCATTTAAAAATACATGGCAGTCACCGTGACCCTTTATCTTTGAATGCAACTCTTTGAAAAAAGGACACTCTCCTACTTAATCATCTTTAGATTTATGCACAAATAGAGTCCTACATCTGGAATCAGAATGTGTGGGTTTAAAGTCCTGACTCACATGCTGTGTGATCACAAGAGAAATGTAATCTCTCTGGGTCTTAGTTTTTCCCTGTACAACTAAGGGCATTCGTACTAAACAAAGGGTTCTCAGCTTTGGATGCACAGTGGAATCACCTGGGAGCTTTAAATTAGTCTGGCATGAAGCCTGGGCATGGCCATTTTATTTTTTATTTTTATTTTTTAAAAGATTTATCTATTTATACATACAAGCTGGGGTACAGGCCAGAGGCGTGGGCGGCGAGAGGGTTCACCAGAGACAGAGTGGGGAGCAGAACAGGCAGATCAGAAGTACACTGCTGAGGGGAGCAGCGGGCGAGGCAGGAGAGGTCTGCCGCACCATGTGGGATTCTCCCTGGCTGGGCGTCGAACCCACATCACACGCTGCCGACAGCTCCACAGCATAGCGCTCAACCGCTGTGCCACCAGGGAGGCCCCATGGCCATTTTAAAGAGTCTCCCAGGTGATTCCAGCCAGGCTGGAAAATCACTGGACTAAGTGATCTCTAAAGATTCTTCTAGCTCTGCCTCGGTAATTCTGAGTAGCTCTGGCTGAGGCCTTGCTTTCTGCCCAGGCTACCTCCCTTGCCCATTTCATAAACATGCCTGATGTCTCCCTGTGTTTGCTGCCTGCAGTTCCCGTGCATGTGTGCAACGGTTCACTCAAGAGACATGACGTTGAATGGAAGCTGCAGTGAGTCTGAGGCCAACAGCCTGGCTGCATACACAAGAAGCCATATGCTGACAAAAGAAGAAAGGCAAGAGAAAATAGTGGTCCACCTCGCCTTGAGCAACGAATCCAACTTCTCCAGGAAGAAGGGGCTTCTGAAAGGCCAGATGGGTCTTCACATCTCCCAGAACACCCATGCTGTCGACAGATACTCCAGGTTGATATTCCCTGCCTCCTACATATTTTTCAATTTAATTTATTGGTCGGTGTTCTCCTAGAGGCTCTAAAGCTGTGTATGGGAAAGAGCATAGATCTCTGTGGGGCCTGACCAGCCATCCCTCGATGGTCACCACACAGATCAGAGTCTCCTAGGCCACCGTGAGCAGCGCCCCCTCTCTGAAGAGCCCGGGAGACCTCCGCTGCCCTTTTCCCAGACCTTGTGGGATTTCTCATGGTTCGTGCTGTGTTGTGTCCCGCATCATGCCTCTCTGGAACTGTCTTCTTCTGTTCTTGTGTGTGAACAGGCTCCCAAGAGCCTCCCTCCTATAAACAAAACAAAAAGTCCAATGGCTTTCAGATGTTCTGACACACTTATGAAGTCTAGAATCCAGTTGTAAAGGAGAAGAGGGAATGAAAGGCAGGCTTAGGGGCATTCTAGATAGAAGACACGAAATTATGAACCAAATCAGGAGTAAAATATCTGTAAGCTCATGTAACTGGGGTAAGTGTCTACTCAGGAAGAAAAAAGCTCAGACCCCAACAGGTAATAATTTCACCTGTGTGTGCCTGGCAGCTGGCATGATTTAGCAGTTTAGAGGACCTCATCCATCCATTCAACCACTCATCAAATATTGAGTGTCCACCCTCTGCCTGATACTTTGGAAATAGCGTGGAAATTTCTTAGAAGATTTCTCTAGACTGTGTTCATTCTACATATGACAGAAAGTACTTCTGCCCTTTTCTTTCCCTCAACCTCCACTTACCACAGAGACCTATTCTGTTGTCTGGTGCTTTTATTCCAAGGTCAGTCGAGAAAAGCATTTCCAGTCGCCTAGGAGGCCCTCGTGAAACCAATTCCTGAAAACTCCATGTCAGATGAACCTAGTGCTGGGGTGAGAAACAAAGATGACTGAGTTAGTGATAGTGGAACTTAGTCTTGGGCAGGAAGGCGGCATGATTCTGCTTGTGGAAATCTGCTTCAGATGCAGCCCTCCTCCCTTTATAGACTCCCCCAGCAGACAGTACCCTCAAGAATCCCTGTGTCTACTCCAAGGACCCCACCTATGCTAACCAGAAGTGCCCACACTCTAGGCTGATTTCCTCCTTGCTTCTGCAAGCTGAGAACGTTTTCCTCTATTCAGCTAAGCTCAGAGTTAGGGAAGCAATCTGATTTGCTGAATCCTCAGTAAGTTGTGAATGACCACTTCTACAAACCTCGCTTCAGATGTTTGCTAGTTTACTCAAGTAAATCTGATTAGCAGAATTTCTGGAGGTATAAAGGACATGCTTTCGTGAAGGGAGTCTTTTCTTTAAATCACAGCGCTTGGAATCAGAAAGCTGTTGCTGGGGAAGAGGGAAGGGATGCTCACGTCAGATTCTTGCTCACTGGAGGCAGTTGCTCTGTTTCCCCGCTGCCCCTACCACCTTGCTGTTTAGACCTGGGTATCTGGTCCTTTGATGAAGAGTAGATAAATGGTACATCAGAAGAGAGCATTGCTCTGCCCCCAAACAAGTCACTGCTGGCCTGAAAGCACATGGTTACCAGAGCCTCCAGAGCTTTCTACTCAGAAGCCCGTGGCTACTCGGCCCTCTCACTCCCCTAACCATTCCTCGCATGATCCTGGCTCCAGGCACTTGCTCCATCACGCATTGCCCATGCTGAGGACTAGACTCCGTTCCTGCCATGCTCTGCTAGCCATATTGCAAGTGCTCTGCTCAGTAGCCAGTAGCTAGGAACTAATCAGATATGTCATCTGTAAAGATGGATCCTAGGCTGTGGTTAGAGGAAATGATCCTCTTCATGAAGTTGCTTGGACCAAGCCCACTGGATTCCTGGCCTCACAGACAAATGAAGAATGAATGTGTGTAAAAAGTATGTAAGCAAGGATGATTGGCATCTGGATTTGTTTAGAAAACTTTACTCCCTTGAGACTCCCCTAGATGACAATGCTGCTCGGAGAATGAAAATTATTTTGTTGTTAAATATATCGTTTGCTTCGATTGTCTTATTTAATTCCAATACTTCTCTGCTTCTTATATTATCTTCACAAATTGAGACTCAAAAAACATGGTGACCTGTTCACATCTAAAATTGTAATAAAGATATAGCTTATATATTTAACTGGAGTTAATTCTATAACAAATGTAGAATCATAAACAGCCTTTTATCATGTGAGACCATGATACAAAGACACCACTTTATTTCCCACTGCCTTATCACAGTGTAATAGTCTGACTCTATTTGAGAAAAATAGAAAATTAAAGGAGGTAAAGAGAAGATAACTGTAGAGGTGGAAAACAGGAATAAAGGAAATATTGAGGATATGAAACGATTTACTCTAGAGGCAGGAAGACAGAGGAGTAAACAATTGTTATCAGAGGTGCTCAGATATGCTTTATTTCACTGAACTTAAGACACCATCAAATGTAAGATGCACCCATATTTTATGTATCATAAGGGAAGAAAAATAACTGCTAATTAAATTATAATGTAAATGATCACAAGATAAATACTAATTACCAATATTAAATTTTGAAAAAGTTGTGTTACAAATAAATTGGCATTATATAAAAACAAGTGATCAACCAAGGAACCTGCATTTATTACCCACTTGTCTTCAAGATCTTGTGTACAGGGAGGGGATAGGTGGTGGCAGATAAAGAAATAAATGGGAAATAACTTTCAGTTCATGAGGTAGCTTCATTAGGTAGTGTCATGGCTCAAAGAAGGGAGAGGTCACAGAATCTGAGGAGAAGTGTTGTTTGTGGTAAATTTCAAGCAATAGATAGAATTCAATTATAGAAAATGAGGGGACAGGAACATAGCATGAGAAAAACTCAGGTAAGTTAGGGGACAGTGGACAGATACGCCATCAAATGTACAAAGAGATGAGATTGAAAAGTGCGTTGGACCAAGAAGGATTTTGAACAGGGAAGTAATAATCTCTTGGAAAATTGATTAACTTGTCAACAGAATATAAGATGGTATTTTTTCCAACACTTTTAGTTGCCAGTGACAGAAATACAACTAAAAATGGTGCAAGTAAAAAGGGGGATTTATTGGGACGATCCTGTAGAGGTTCATAGAATGAAAGAGAATTCACATAAAGCAAGGAAGCTCTGAGGACTTGAGGTTTTGAAATTAGGACTGAACACCTCACTCCAGGTGTATCCCTCAGCTGTCACTCTGACTTGTCTTCATTCATTCTCTCCTATTGCAAACAGGCTATTTCTACTGACCTGGATATGGGTCAGTGTCAAGGATTCTAGATCAAGGATCCTTCTAGGTTCAATCTACTTAGAGTAAACTTGGGGAAGGAATTTGACTGATCTGGGCTGAACCATGAATGTCAAAGCTCAAACAAAGCTCTGAGCTATAGGTAACGTCTAGAAAGCTAGAAGCTGTTAAAAATAGAAAAACAGGTCCAAGATGGAGTCCATGTAAGATTCCCACCCAGATTTAAAAACTAATAAAAACTATAAAGTTTCAACCTTTCCCAAAAGTATAATCCCTAAACCAATCCATCTGGAGTTTCTTGATCAGCAGTAGTGAAGTAATTTGCATGATAAAGCCTCCTGCCTTCCCCTGAGGGAAGGTGACTTTACCTGAAATAATCTTCTGCTAATTACTTTGTCCTATCTTCTTTGTATCTGTAAATAACCTCCATTTTGTGTCATCCTTTGCAGTATCTAGATGGGTTGTTACCCACATTATGAATCATTTAATAAAGCCAATAGATCTCTAAATTTGTGAATTTTGTTTTTTGGCAAACCTTTCAAGAACACTGATTTGGTCAAGGCTTCTTGTAAACATCTGCAGAAAGGAGACCAGGAATTTGAAAAATGAAAGTTGCTTAGTTTGAGGGAAATGATAGCAAAGTTTATTTTGAGGGTATAACATCAGACACTAGGAAGCCAGGGGAAAGGGCTAGAACATGTGGAGGATGAGGAGTCCGGTTTCTGTAAACAGGTGGATGTCTAATAAAAAGTTATAAACACTGATCAGAGTCTGGAGGGAGATAAAGGTTTGGGATTACCCTTCTATGAAGCAATCAAAGGGAATGAAAATGAGGTCTGCAGACAAGAGGTTGGGATGTATATTTAGGTGGACAGAGAAACAGAAGAACCAGAAGACAGTTGTGTCATAGAAACCAGGAGGAGGAACTGTCAAGAGAAGAAGGGTGGGGCTAGGGGCAAATAATAATCCCCAAAATAGAGAAGGTTGAAGATAGACAACAGAGAGACAAGATGGAGGCTGGAGTTCAGGTAGAAGCTAGCACCCAGGTTGATGGCTCCCCTTGGAAGAGAAGTGGGACCCTTCTCTCACCACAGGTGATTTAAAGAGGTAGAAGGGAACATTATTAGAGAATTAATATTTATTATGGAAAGGCTACTACAGACTTTTGTTTTTTCTGGAGTTGTTTTTGGGGTGTGTGTGTGGGGAAAGTTAAAAATAACATATGGCATACCTATCCTGGTTGAAGGTTGTGGTTTAAATGGTTGGTTTCCCAAACTATAATGTTGGAATTTGGGGGTGTGTTGCAGAAAGAGTGTTTATAGTCTGACCACCAGCATGGACAGAGCTTGCGAAGCAACAGTCTTGAGGACTTGCACCGACCTTGTCCCACACAGGATGGACACCACCAGGATACAGTGAGGCCATTGCCACAGCCTTCATAGAAAATAAGAGAACGAACATTAAAGCAAACACATGGTATAAAAGGCCAAGTGCTGAGAGTGTTCTTGTGCACAACACCATGATGAGGCGGGAAGTGTGGCTCCTGATTCAGTTGCTGAGTAAACCCTGTGAGGAAGGAAGGGTTAAGTAATCCCTTAACCCCCTCATCTCTGCTGCCGTCCATGGCTTTATGCAAGGCATAAGTGGGTAGATTTGCAAGAAAACATTCATTGCTCATAGTATTTTCAAGGAAAAGGTGATTTATTCCTTTAAGTGGACAGAGAAGGGGTTGGAAAGAGTTGAAAGACAATCCAAACTGGTCTGGATTGTTCTGAAACACGTCAGCATGGAATTATCTCTATACCCAGATGGAAACGTGCCTCTGAACTAGGACAAGTCACTAGCTCCCGGAGGCGGGAAGCTGGCCTGTGCGGCATGCAGCCATTCAGGGAGACCAGGATGGATGCTTTCTGGGTCCCCATCACCCATGCTGTTGTAGGAGAGGAAAAAGTTTTCCTCTGTCTTCTTCGGTCCCTACCTGGGTCTGAAAAAGAAAGTGACAAAGGCAGATTAACAGTCAAAAAGCATATGTACTTATTAAATGTAAGTTTTATGTGACACAGAAGACTTCATAGGGAAATGAAGACCCAAGAAACTATTAAACCCCAGTGTTTTATGCTTGACTTGAAGAAGAGTGGAAAGATTTGATAGGAAAATGCTATGAGGTAAGTGTAGTAAACTGGGGGACATTTAGTAAGGCCTGTTTGTTCAGATTTCTCTCTCTGTTTCTTTATCTCCCTGGCCTAGGGAGGGCACCTTGCACATGAGGGCTTTAGGACCTGCTTGGGGGAAGGTCAGAAAGTCCTTTCTGCACAAGCCTTTTTGCAGATTTCTTCAGCATGAAATATTCAATGAGCCCATCTGCCATATTTTGGGGTCATGTGTCCTGAATCCTATGTCTTTTAAATGGTATTATTCATGTAATGAATGCACAAGCAGAATTCATGGTTCCGAGCACCATCGTGGGAGACCTCTTCTCTTTCACTGCAAAAGAACAAGGGCTATGGCCTAGGGAATTAACACGGGTGACTCCCTCTGAGCCAGTCAAAGTCACTAGGAAATGTGACACGAGGAAGGCTGTGTGCCCAACATGTGTCTGAGGGCAGGTGCAAGAGACTATTAGCATGGAGAGCTAAAACTTGTGTTGGGCGGGGAAAGGAGTGTTTTCTGTACTCCAGCCTGTCCATCCAGCTATGTCCCAAGCCAGCCAGTGTGTGTCCACACCTGTAGTAGAAAAGCATTTCCCATTAGCAGATTATATAAAACACTCAACCCTCACCCTTAGACCTTTTGCTTATGAAATGACATTTGGATCAGCCATTGAGAATATTAGATTTGGGATTTATTGTAAAAGAAAAATTGAAAAATAAACCTCGGCTAGAATAACCATTGTTTAATCTAAGCTGACCAGATTTATGGAGGTAAAAGTTCTTCCCACCTCATCCAGGTATCTCCGACTTTTTACTGTGACTAAGAATAACCAGGGGATCTTGTTAAAATGCAGATTCTGATTCAGTAGACTTGGGTTGGCTCCCAGGATTATACATTCTTAACAAGCACCCCACGTCCCGCCCCAAATATCAGTGCCGCTGCTCCACACACCATATTCAAGTATTTCAGTCCAAGAGACCCCTGCTCATCAATTACATTTGAGCTTAAATGTCACCTCCCCTTTGTGACCTTTCCTGACATCCTCTCCCTTCCCAAAGCAGAATTTTTTTTTACTACCTCAAGCGTCTTATGCATCTGTACATTGAGGCATTTGCGTTCAGGTTGTAGTTATTCTTCTTAATCTGTGGTTCCTGGCCCTGGCTGCAAGTTAGTCACCTGGGGAATTTTTGGAAAAAAAATTCAGTGTCTGAGTCTTAGTCCCAGAGTTTCTGATTTTACTGTTGTCCTGCCTTTTTCTATTTAGTAACATAACTCTCTTTCAAAGGCTGGTACGAAAGTCTGAAATGACTTTCTCTGGGAGACTATTGTCTCAACATAGTATGCGTGGTTTGAAAACTGTATTCCCTGAGACTGAAGGGGTTCTCTGGTAGTTCTGCTTCAGGATCTATTCTGGAGCTGGGAGCTCAGAGGACAGGAAAGAACAGAGTGTATTGGGCAAGGCAGTGGCTCCCCTAGAGTGGGGCACAGTGAGGAAGGAGGAGAAGCCCACCCTTCCTCTTTTCCCAACAATTTCCGTATCCTGACCTTGGGCAAACCAACCAACCCAAAAAGGAACACTTAGCCTACTGTAAGAAAGTGCTTTTATTACATTTTATTTTACTTTTATAATTATTAATATTTTATTGTAGTGATATTGACTTACAACACCATATACGATTTAGGAAACTTTTGTCAGTTATAGAGTTCAGTTTATTAATATCCATTAAATTATCTGAAATTGGTGATAACATATGACCTTGGTTGGGATTTCTCGTTTTGCTGGAGATTTCATCCTCTCGGCTCTCTCACCCACTGGGACCGCTGCGAATACCTAGACTTCGGAACCTACCTGGCCTCACTGCAGTTGGACCAATGGGCGGCCCAACTCAGCATTCTTCACTGAATCATGCTTATCACTAAGTTTCCAAGAGCCTATGTCAGGTCTCAGGAAAAACCCTTCCAAAAATGTCCTTGATGTCATTGAATACCATCCAGATTTGTTATGCACTTACTCTCGGTGACTTGCTCTATGTCACCCACATCCATTTCAAGTAGATGCAACCACAATAAGAGAACATGGGCTTAAAAAAAAAGAAGTCTGGACATGGCAATCCTGGATGGAATAGCAACTATCTTCCACGCAGTCCTTAGGGACAGAAAATTCAGACTCTTCCAACTCACTGCTTGCTGCCCTCGAGTGCAGCCTTGGTGGCAGGAGTTCTAATCATCATTTCTGTAATCAAAGAAACAGGATGATGAAGGGGAAAAGGAGAATGCCAGTTATCTGTCAAGGAAAGTTCCAGGAGAATGCTGCACGTGTCTCTTTGAATTAAACTTGGTTGGTTGGCCACATCTAGCTGCAAAGAATGCTGGTAAATATGCATATACCTGGCTCAAAACAGGAAGAAAGGAATAAATAGTGGAGGAAAAGAGCAGATCCTGCTCTACCACCCTAGAACATACTCACTTGTTTCCATGAAGCACCAGCTGAGAATTGTTAGAAAGTTGGACTCCAAGACAAAATGACTTGTCCTTGCTTTCTCCCTCTGCCCCTCTCACCTGTATACCTTTTGTTCCTCCCTTATGTGTGAAGCACACAGGTCAGAGACAAGTGGGTCTTTCTAAAGCATTGTGTTGATACCAGCAGCTTCTGTTACAGCTGAACTCAGAAAGACTTGGGGATGTTTCTGGATACAGAAACAGGACCTGGGCATTGAGTCCCTGCCATTGTTTCTTTTGAAACAGGTTGGATTGCTTCCTTTCTTCCTAACTCTGCTGAATTGGGGACAAGCAAATGGGTGAGCAAATCCTAGTCAATTCTCCTTGGGCCAGACCACAAAGGTCCAAAGCTTCACGTGTGTGTGTGTGTGTGTGTGTGTGTATGTGTGTGTGTGTGTGTGTAAGAGAGAGAGAGAGAGAGAGAACTTGATTTTAGACAGAAACTTGTTCATCCATAATAGAAAAACACTCTTTGAGCTCAGAAGTGGCAAAATGACAACCTGAAACTTGTTTTGCATAGATGCAGGGGTGAGTGAGGAATTTGTGAAAATGTTGATAGCCTGAAGTAAAAAATTACCAATTCATGCAGTTTTCAAAGGTTATTTTCTCCCACTTGCAATCAAATAAAGAAAGCAGATTTGTTTTGAAAACGCATGCTTATAATTTAGTAGTGTGTCACTCCTGATGGGCTATTAATTCCTCCAATTTATGGTAGAGGAAATTTGTGGACTGTTAGTTTCCTGATACATGAAGTGGAGGCAGTAACGCCTCCCTCACGGGGATGTGAGTGGTGAAGGAGAGCACGTATAACAAGCATCTCTGAGCTTGCATGTAAGTGCTGGGTGGTGGTGTTGTCTCAGACAAATTCACACCATTTTCCCTTGAGAGACTAGTGGCACACTTTACACGTGTCATGCACTTTTGTTTATTAACTCGCCTACCTCTCTATGAAATGAGTATGGTTGCTATTATTCCCATTTTACAGATGAAGAATTTGAGGTCTGGACAGGTGAAAGCATAAGTGGGATTTGAACCTGGATAGTCCTTGCTTGAGTCTGAGCTCTTACTGCTGTGCTGTCTGCATTTCTAAGAACCTGTCAAGAGAGCTCCTCTTGGCAGTTCAATTTACCAGCTGTCTTCACCCACAGCCTCTGTTACTTTGCTGGAGACTTGTTATATCAAAATTCGTTGGCATGTTATGTACTAGAAGTGACAGCAAGAAGCTGAAAGTTTGCCTAAAATCTCAATGATTTTCCATCTTGGTCTTTTGGAGGTTTATTTATAGTGAGACTGCTAGTTAGCTTTATTCTTAGTACAAACTTTGTATTTAAGAGACAATAGAATCCTCAACCTGATGGAACAGGTCCCGTGGCTCCTATACATGGACTGGTGTCACAGGACACAGAGTGTGATGTCCTGCTGAGGTGCCCTCTGGCGTTGACTGCAGGGAAGGGAGCATCCAGGGTCATTTGGTCATTAACTCAAATATCTCTGTCCTCACTACCTGGACAGTTTGGCACTGCATTTTATAGACTGTCCCGCAACCTCAGGCTCCCTCTCCTGTCTGAGAGGCCACGCTCCTGAGTTGGAGAGGCACCTTGCACGAATGGGTGGGGGTAGGTGGAGAAGGATAGCATAGAATTCCTTTTTCTTTTTCATAGAAAACTGATTACTGTGACCACTAGTTAATACCTGTATTTGAACTAAAATAATCTCGGTTGTCTAAAAATTACATGTTCCTAACACAGATGTCAGAGCATGAGTTGGAGATTCTAAAGTTAGGTGAAACCTAATTCAGCAATTTCTGAAACTATTGAATTCAAAAACCAACTGTGAGAACCACCTGTGCTTCTATCTTTAGTATTTTCTACAGGAAATAGCCTCAAAAACCACATCACCAGGGATTAGACTAGATTGTCTATTATAGCATTGACTAAAACAATTAGGAAATTATCAGTTGTACTAAAATGCAAAAAAAGAGAAGCTCAGATCATTTTATAGTCACCTGGACAAAGCAATCCAAACCAAATAACCCAACTTGACCTATTTCCCATCGATAAATGAGGTGGATTAACCTGGGCACCCCAACACCTCTCCCAACAGGAAGAGCCATGTTTCCGTAAGTCGTGTAAGGCAAACTTCAACCACCACCAACAAGGCGGCAATCCCACAAACCTGTGATTTATGTTCATCTCACTACCTAGATGTTCTCCTGGTTGGGTAGAGGAATGGAGCAAAATTCAGGGTGATTACAGAAGTCTCTGGGGAAAGGCTTAATCCTAATCTTCAGAGGGCAGAATGCTCAAATATTATTAGAAGTTACAAAAAAATCACTAGTTTCACTAACTTTTAAAGATCTCCAGTGTCAGACCTCCCAGCTCAGCAGACCTCTCCTGCCTCGCCCGCTGCTCCCCTCAGCAGCACAGTAAATCTTCCTGTTCTGCTCCCCACTCTGTCCCTGGTGAATCCTCCAGTGTTGTCTTTCTCTTTAAAACAAAGAACTAAGTTATTTTGGAAAAATGGAGGCAAATGAATACCCACTAAGATTTGTTATTTGTTTTTATTTTTGAGCAGATTCAAAGAGAGAATAGAATTTGTTAACTGATGTTTTGGAATAATATACTACCAAATCTGAATCAAGACAGTCACAAACTGCAAAAAAAGTTAGTCATACATTCAATTGCACTACTGCGATACCCTTGTCTTTTGTACATTTACTCATCAGTTCAGTTTAAGCCTTTTTATGTTACAGTAAAATTAAATTACAGTCTTCCTTTTCCTCAAAGGCTGAACAGTCTTAAAAGTGGCTTCTCATTCAAAGACTTCATTCTTACCGTTGCCAGACACCCTCTATTTCATTCACATGAATCAGTTCCTCCAAACATTAAGGAGTGATCCGGAACTAATTAACGAAAAAATCTGTGTTGTCATCAAAATGCTAATAAGATGGCATGACAAATAAAATCATTTTACTCATCAGCCATTCCAGTAAAGGGGAGGAACACGGGGCCAGTGAAGAAGTACAGGCCCAGAGATTAAAAGCACAAGTTTTCCTGTTTATTAAATTTATGTTCCAGGATAAATAATCCAGGGCCTCAGCGTCCTCGTGGATGAAATGAGGTGTAACCGTCTTTCAGCGCTTGTTCTTGGGGCCAAAGGGGATCCACAGGGAGTGAAAATGTTTGTAACTGCCAAGGGACTGCTCAAGTGAGAGCTGCAATTGTCCAGTAGCAGTTAGGTTGCTCTCGCCCCTGTGTTCTGTGTTCAGTTCTCAATCCACTCAATGCTCCTGAGGAGACACACATCCACACCCCCCACTTCCATTCCAGCGGACCCCACAAAGAGTTCCACGTGGTCACTGGCTTTAAGCTCCATTGATTGAATAGTTTGTCCTCTTTTCCCTACATTATCTACCACAGTGACTCCCCAGGTGTCTGAAAAGCATATCGCACTTCATCAACAAGGAACTAGGGTTTCTTTTGTGACATTCTCATACCTAAACCCAGAAGCCTGTGTTTCAGTTAAAAACAAACTTGGGGAAGAGTAAAATGCTGCCTTCCACTTTTGCTGTAATTCCAGCAGAGGGAGACAGAGCTACGTGACTCAGCTGCAGGAACAGCAATGCAGTTCAAAGGTTTACAGCAGGAGGATTTCTTCTTACCCTCCAACTAGATGCTTGTAGTCGTTAACTTTAATATCTCTTGGTGGAGAAAATACATGGTTAATGGCCATTATAAATTACACTGTACTTCCAAAATATTTCCAAAACGGGTTTGCATTTTTGTTGGAGCCAGTCACCCTAAGGAGAGCCAGAGTCATTTGTTTTCACCTGGTTACTCTGCACGTGGAGTTCCAGGATCTTCAACGGAACTTCTTCCCAAAATTGACTCCTGTTCTCTGAGGATGTAATGGCTTTGCACATGTTCCCTGCTGACTAGAGAGACTTGTTTTCAGCAGTAACTTATTAATTTGTATAAGCATAAACACAATTGCGTGCTATTTTCTTGTTCCTTTGTTCTTATCTTTAATAAAAGCATGGGCTGGGAGAGTGAGAGGCAGAGCTGCTCTCGATGACGCTCTCCCCAGCCTCCCCCTGTTGCAAATTCATTTAAAAATTAATAGCTGAGAACTTCATCGGTGCTGGCTGGCTGGGGCACATCTTATTTACCCTAAGAGACGTGATAAGGATTTGGCAACGGCTCAGTCATGCTATGAGTTCAGACTCCAGATGCCTCACACCCGAGCTGGGCACTCTTGGCGTCTGAGCCAGTGTCCCCTGTTTTCCTACTTCCTAAATCAGAACGTGGCTTAGTTCACACATCTGCCCAATTTGCAGTCCAGAGAGGGATCCTGATCAGTTCTAAGTCTACCAGAGCACATTTTTCCCTGGTGAAGGTGACTGGTCCAAGGGTGGATGTGGGACCTTATTTGATCTAGTCAGACAGAAAGAAGAGGCTTATCTTCAGCTTTCTGTGGAGAGGTTTCCTCTCTTTCCTGCTGGATGTGAGTAAGGAAACTTACTGCTATTGGTAGCCATAGTGCAACCATGAGTGAAAGGGCCAGAAGAAAAGATTTCATGAAGGAATCAATGCACTTAGATAGTGTGTTTAATTGAGGCTTAAAGAGAGAGGACCCAGCCTACAAAGGTCAACAAAGAGCTCCAAGCAGGTCCCCAGAGTGAGCTCAAAGTGCTCAGGTCTATCGGCCAGGATCCTCCAGACAAAGCACCAATAGGATACAGAGCTATTGCTGTATCTAATTCTATCTATCTGTCTATCTGTTTGTCTATCTGTCTATCCAGACAAAGCACCTATAGGATACAGAGCTATTGCTGTATCTAATTCTATCTATCTATCTGTTTGTCTGTCTATCTATCTATCTATCTATCTATCTATCCATCTATCATCTTCTACTTATTTCAAGGAATTAGTATATGTGATCGTCCAAAAATCATACAACAGACCATAGGGTGGGAACTCTCGCGCTCTTCAGATATTCAGGTTTTATTTTCCCTTGCTTTCTCTCTCTCTCACACACACACACACACACACACACACACGCACACACACACACACGCGTGCGCGTTAGTAAATATTTTGTTTGCATACCTGATAAACTAGTGCCTTTATTTCTATTTAAAACATTGTAGTGTAAATGAAGTTATTAGGATCCCCACACACACACCTGCTGCCATTAGCATCTATGACCACCACCTGTGGTCTTGCTGAGACCCTGTAATTATGGACACTGGGCCCAGAGAGCACAGGGCATGAATATATGTAAATGGGGACACCTGTGCTGAGGGGTGAGGAGCTATAAGGGCTATAAGAGGCTGACAGTTGAGAGGAGACAACCAGAGAAATACTGAAGGAAAACTGGTCTGTTGCTTGATTCAGCATTAAAGGCCTGCATAAATCTACAGACGGCTCCAAAGTTATATTTTCATCTGCGAGAACTGACAAAGAACCTACCTGGCCTAGGATGGTTGCAACACAAACATATATGTATTTTTCAAATATTACAATCCTGTAGTCTTAAGGCAGAATTTCTTATAGAAAACCTGAGTTTTGCTGTTTAGGCTTGTTACCCAATCGAAAGCGGCCCACCTTCATGACTGAAGATAATCTACTTAAACTCACCTGATGTAGATGTGTTAAAATTGCGCAGACACAAATTTTTAATTTAACTGGCTTTTATTTAGTGATTTAGAGTGGCATCTGACTTAGCACATAGAAAGGAGCTCCCAAAAGTTACACATGGTGAGGTATTTTACAGACCAAAGTAGGCAGGAACAAGAAAGTTACCCTGGGCATTTGATGATTGGTTAAAGTAGAATTACTTTCCTTCTGGGGCACAAAGTCTTGGGAGGGCATAAGGTAACTTGTGCTGAGCAAGCAAGTGCTGACTGGTTGACAGACCCGCCTTTTCTGGGTGAGCCAAGCACAGAAACTTAGTTAATTTCCGATTTACTCACATGGAATTTCCAGTTTAACTGACTTAGTTCCAGTTGGCCTAACCTAAGTGACTTACTGTGTCTTGGGCTAATCTAATTACTTTAATAATGTGAACCACATACACTAAATATCTTCCCAGCAAGACTATATTAGTATTTGATTAAGTAACCATGTCCCCAAGATGACGCATAAAGTTGACCATCACAGAAGGAAACTCACCTTTAATACACTGTCTGGAGAGGAGTGAGATGTAGCAAGGAAACCAGATGAACTTGGGGGGGGCCTAGACAGGGTCTCAAGGACAGGATACAGAGTTGAGATTTTACTCAAAGTCCATTGGGAAACTACAGAAGTATACCAGCAGGGTGGAGGGTCCACTTATCTTATAGTCCAAGTTGTATTTTATTCTGATTTTTATTTCCACCGACAATCAGTGGGATCCAAATTTTAAAAATACATCATACTGGCTGAGGAGTTTATCAGTCAGTGTTCAGTCAAGAGGCAAAAACCACACCAGTAATTCAAACAGGAATTTAATCTTGAGCTGTCAGCCAGACACAAGATGGAAGGGTAGAAGACTGAGTGTCCCGGAGCAGCAACTGTAGTAAGCGACCCTCAAACTGAGGGGGAAGGTCAACCAGAAGGAAAATGCAAACCAGGAGGTCCTGCAAGGTCTGAGTTTCAAATCTGAAGGAGGTGCAGGGCCAGGCTGCCGCCTTCAGGGAAGAAGCAGCTTGCAAGGGTTGCTCACTGGTCCTATTGTGAGGGACTTTACCTGGATCAGCTGCACTCGGAGCTCCTTGCTGCCACCTTCAAATACAAAACAGGAGGAAATTTCTCTTTTCCTTCCTTTAGCCTTGTAGACTCTCCAGCACCCTCTTTTGGCAGATCCTGGCATCATGATGGCTGGCAAAGTAGAAATGTGGGTTGCAGAGATCACAAGTAGGGGAAAGAAAAGTGAGCTTGAGGCTGAAAGACAATAAAGTGGCAACTGGCACAGGAGCAAAGGTATACCTGGGGGGCTGATGAGAAAACTATTGTCCCAGTCTGGGGAAGGGATGTTGAGCCCTGGACCAGGGTGGTTGCAGTGCAGTTAGAGAAGTGTATTCAGTAAAGTTATCTTGCATGTAGCTGCTTAAAAAATGTTAATTTGCCTCTTTAATCATTCATATGAAGAGAAAATTAAAAACAAGAAATGTCTATGGTATGATTCAGGTTCTTGTCATTCCAGAACTAATTTCAAACATGAAGTCCCAGTATTTATTAATTCACCTTTTTGTCTAGTGAAAGAAATCAAGAAGATATAATAAATGGAGAGGGATTCCATGTTCATGAATAAGAGGGCTCGACGTTGTTACAATCAGTTCTCCCCAACTTGATGTATAGTTTCAGTGCAGTCCCAATCAAAATGCCAGTAAGTTATTATATATGTGGCTATCAACACTGATTCTAAAGTTTACTTAAAAGGGGGGCCTCCCTGGTGGCACAGGGGTTAGTCTCAGTGCTATAAAGCTACTGCCAGTCACTGCAGCATGAGTTCAATCCCCAGCCAGGGAACTAACACACATGGCACAGCAGACTTCTCCTGTCTTTGCCGCTGCTCCCCTCAGCAGTGTATCTCAGTAGATCTGCCTGTTCTGCTCCACCCTCTGTCTCTGGTGAAGCCTCTCACCCCTCACACCTTTGGCCTAACACCCTAGTTCTTCTATGCATAAATAAAAATAAATCTTGAAAAAAATAAATAAGGTTTATTTTAAAAGGCTCAGAATAACCAACACAATATTGAAGGAAAATAAACAAAAGGTCTGATATTACCCAACTTCAGGACTTATTCTAAGTTATAGTAATCAATACACTCTGGTATGGCCTAAGGAGTAGACAGTAGATCAATGGAAAAGAATTGAGAACCCAGAAATAGACCCACACAAATAGAGACAATTGATCTTTGACAATGAAGCAAGCGATTCAAAGGAGAAAGAATATGCTTTTCAACAAATGGTGCTGGAACAATGGTATATCCATGTGTAAAAAAAAAATAAATTAGACACAGGCATCTATTCATACAGTAAGTATTTGTTGATTTCTACCAAGTATTAGGCACCACACTTGAAAGGAAAAAGTATGTATAGATAGAAGTAAGATTTTGCTATCAAAAAGTCATAGTCTGGTTGTCTGATCTTTGGCACTGTAGTTGTAGCTGCAACAGTTAGACACACTCAACTGGGTGTGTCAGACTACAAGACTTAGACTGTAGAAATAGTTAACTCCAGGTAATTGAAAATTCTCATTAAACTAGATTTTCAGCCATCATGAAAATGTCAGTATAGACAATGGGCAGTGTCCTAGGAGCCTATTGTCACTGCCATATAAATTAATGTGTGAGTGATCTGAGTGCTTCCAGTGACACTGGTGATTCAACAGGGAAGGGTCACAGGGAAATGACAAGGGGATTACCTTACAGATTGGCATTAGAGACCTAGAGATCAAGGAATCTGGCCTGATTTCAAATAGTGGATGCAGAATGGAGGTGGTTATTGTGGATATTCACCATAAATACCAGTTTTCTTGGCATGCTGGGAATTAGTGGTCTGACAGATGTTCTGTCTCCTCTTTCTTTTATTTGAATGCTCTAACTGATCTGAGGTATTTGACTTTTGCAATTAAGCAAGTCAAGAGAAAAAGAAGTCCAGCAGAGTGGGGATTTAGAGGGATGGATGTTGGGATTCAAGTTGCCACTACCTGATAGAGTATGGAAAACAAAACTAAAGAGTTTGTTGATTGTTCCCTTAAAATTATTCTTCCTTTTCCCCATAGTAGTAGAGTTTATATTTATTTTTAAAAATAGTATCACTTTGGGGGGCCTCCCTAGTGACACAAAGGTAAAAGTCTCAGCATTGTCAAGCTATGACCAGCCACTGTGACATGAGTTCAATCCCAGGCCAGGGTGCTAACCCACATGGCGCAGCAGACCTCTCCTGTTTCACGATTGCTCCCCTCAGCAGTGTATTTCCATAGATCCACCTGTTCTGCTCCCCATTCTGTCTCTGGTGAATCCTCTCACCCCCTGCACCTCTGGCCTACACCCCAATTTTTGTATGCATAAATAAATAAATCTAAAAATAATAAATAAAATAAAATAATATTATTTTTTATTGAGGTACTGGTTTACACTCTGATCTAGGGCTATAGGTTCACACTACCTCAGATGTATATTTGTCCCTCTTAATTAGTGCCTTTGCATTTTTCAGGTAGATACTCCGGAGTGCAATTGCTGGATCATATGGTAGATCTACTTTTTAATATTTAATAATATCTATTTTTAATAATGTTTCCTTTCAGCTAACAATAGCAGAATTTACAAAGATATTTGAATTACAGATAGGATAAAGTCTTCCTTACATATCTAGGGTATAGAACATCACCATAAATTGACATTAGAACAAATAATCTTGAAAAAAATTCCCCCATCAACTTATATAGCCCATGCAATTAATTCACGTTCTGATGGAATTTGGGTTAGCAGTTTTATGAAACTGTCTGCTTTTTCAACTATAGAGAGTCCTGGAAATCCTGACTCAGTTCACCAATATGCTCTGAAAGTTATACAAACCATGTCAGCCGAACTTTAATGAGTCCACAGCTTGAAATACCCTGCCACATATTCCTCCCATGAGGCCCTGAGCGCTCTTTGTTGAAGACACACACTCTAGCCTGTGCTGATAAAAAAGTCTTTGAACTGCACCAAAACCAAAATAAAACAACCCCCTGAAATTGTTTATACATAGCAGACTTAATAGTTATTGGTAATTTATTACTGGTATTTTGGGAATGTGAAAAGTCCAATGTAGGTCATAATACAAATAGTTCATCTGACAAATGTAGTTCTTTTTGTGCAAAAGAAAGATAGAAAAAGCCTCCTGTCCCCTGGCCTTCCCAACTTCAGCCATCTGGACAACCCTGCCAGATAGTGTCCTGAAGTTCCAGGGATTCAGCCACAGAAAGGAGTGGGGGGCGGGAGCTTGCCCAATCCAGCCCTCAGCTGAAGCAAATAATAATGGCTGAAAGCTTAAAATAGGCCCAGGGATGTGCTTGTTAACATGGCACACAAGCATTTCCCTCCCTCTGCCTTTCTCACTTTGGAAGTTTCTTCGGTCTGTTTTCACTTCCTTCTATTTATTGGGCCTGATAATATAGATTTCTACTAACAGGTTCATTATTTCTAACTATGAACTAATTTCAGCTGGCCAAAATAATTGTTTGACAGGGACACAGGATTTTAACCGCAGTTCAGAAAATCCCTGACATCTGACGTAGGAGGATTTATAGGCTTAGTGGAAATTGCTTTCTCCTGCTCTCCAGATTACGTACTGTGGATTAATTTTTTTTCTCGTATGAGTAAACATCCATCTAATAATGAACACACCAATAATATCATAAGAGAGAAAAAGAATATCTTTTCCTTTTTTGCTGTTTCTTGAGAGAACTGTCTGGAAACCTGTGCTGGCTGTCCAGAATATGAAAGTTGGTGTTATCCTTTTGTGGTGGGGATGGATTTTGGCCACTGAAAGCAGAGTGCATTGGCCAGGAAGAAAAGTACATGAGATGTCTAAGAATAGCAGGTGAGTGGACTTTTAGGAACAAAGGGTTTCAGGGAAGGGGGTGTGCAAAGCAAGCTTGTGGTATTATTCTGGAATCATACTGTTTTATGTGGATGTCTTTTTTTCTCCTTTTTCCTTTGTTCTCTTGCTTCCCCCTTTTAGGAAATAGGAATTATGCTTTCTTTTAAAATGTGTTACCAATACACATTCTTAAATCTCTTATGAATTGTCCTAGGTGAAAAACAGATTTCGAAAAAGAATGTAGGCACATTTTTAAAAGGGCAAATTATTCGATGTCTGTATCCTAGGTTGGAACAAATCTGTGAATTCTCAAATAACCAGTGGGATCTCTAATCAGTGAGAAGGATTCTGTTCTAATTATTTCTGCAAGATGTGTAGGTCCAATCTTTTTAAAGAAAACAAAGCTGCTTTCTTCAAGCTGTTTGGCTAGAAGGATCATTAGGTTGTTCCCTCTAATAAACACAGAGGATGCAAGGATGGACCTGCCTGCAGGCCAGCAGCCTGCAGGTTGCAAATGCAGTCCCTGCTGCCCTGGCTGGATCAGCCAGCGAGCCCATAGGGGTTCAGATAGAACTAGGCAGTATCTTCCCCGCTGGCCTCATCAGGTGGCCCCCACGGTCATGTCAGTGCACGCCTGCACACTGCATGCCCTCAATAAAAAAGGACATTTGGAGAAAAGCTAATCCCATGCTCTCTCTTTACTGATAGGGAATAGAAGCAGTAGGGTGGTGTTCACCCTTAGTTCATTATCAACCACAGATACAAACAGAACTTCAGTTTTCTTTACCTCTGGTGTAAGTGATGAGAGGTTGGAATGTTCATTAATATGAAAAGAAATCTAGCTTTCAGGAGTGTGGGGCTCCTGGGAGGGCTAGCGGTCTATGTACATGATTACTTAATTAAGATAGGCTTTGGGGGCCTCCCCGGTGGCGCAGCGGTTGAGTGCTGCGCTGTGTAGCTGTCGGCAGCGGGTTCCACGCCCGGCTGGGGAGAATCCCACATGGCGCGGCAGACCTCTCCTGCCTTGCCCGCTGCTCCCCTCAGCAGTGTATTTCTGATCTGCCTGTTCTGCTCCCCGCTCTGTCTCTGGTGAACCCTCTCGCCGCCCCACGCCTCTGGCCTGTACCCCAGCTTGTATGTATAAATAAAACAAAATCTTAAAAAAAAAAAAAAAGATAGGCTTTGGGAAGTAGCTAGAAATATGGCTCCTCAGTGGTTCCTTCCCGGAAAGTCCTCCCCACATGGGATCCAGAACAGCCAGCTGTGACTCACAGCTCTTCTTCCAAGTTGTTTCAGAAACATCATAAAATGAGAGCTGACATGCCCAGCGGTCGTGGTGCGCCCTGGGCATGGGGAGAGCACATACCATGTGCCCTGTTCAGAGGCAGACGTTGTTTGGGAAAACAGTAGACTCTGCAGAGAAGATCACTGTAGGGTGAAAAAAAATTGGTCAGACTTTTATGTCGCCGGCCTCTGTGGCCATCACCTGCGGCCTTGATTGTGCTATTTCAGAAGGAGCTTGGGAGCTTGGGCAGGGGCATGCGTGCCTAATGGCGGACATCTGAAAAATGGTGTGCGCATGCGTGAGTGAGCCTGGAGGCTGAGGAAATAAGGCAGGTGTCACGCAGAAGAGGCTACAGTGGAACAGCTAGAGAGGGCAAGCGACAGGCCATGAGAGGAAGAACCCAGATAGAGCCCAAACAGCAAAGATTCACGGGGGCTGGGAGGCCTCCTGAACATTTCTTACAGATCCATTCAGCTTGTTAGAATAGACCCTTGGGTTTGTGCTTCACCTTCATATTTTGTACTTATCTTTGTAAAACTGAGCTCTGTACACTTCTAGGAGCTGGGGTTACTTACAGAGATGTATAAATCAGCCCTTCCTTCCTAGAGCTCACAGTGAAGTGGGAGAGATGATCAGAAAACCCCGTGCTACAGAGATGGTGAATGTTCTAATGAAGACGTGTGCTGAAGAGATGAGAGCTCTGGAATTGCTCTCGGAGGAGGTGATATTTGATCTGGGAGTGAAGGCATTGTGTGGGTTAGGAAGATTATAAAGAAAGGACATTCTGGACAGATGTGACAGTCAGAGCAAAGACACAGAGGTATAATTGGCAACTGCAAGAAATGGAGGAGAGAGTAGGAGATGAGGCTGGGAAGGGAACCTTATTATGGACTTCATATGTGCAACTTCTATGGATTTTACTTTGAGGGTAAAGAGTCTGAAGAGGGGAAATGGTGTAATTGTGATTTTTATTCCTTCATGTTGCTGTGATGGTTGGATTAGAGAAGGGTGAGACTGTCTCCCCTGTGAGAAATAATGATACATAAGGCAGGGGAGTGGAGAGGCCAGGACTCAGAGATTCTGTAAAAGAGGTTCAGCCATGAGTTCTGCTAAGTTCTGGTAGGTTCAGCTAAGAGGCTGTCTGATTAGCAGGGGCAGGGCCACAGCTGGCTTGTTCAAGGACTCTAAGCATATTCAAAAAGAGTACCCCTGTTGAACTAGTGATGGATGGGCTGCCCAATTTTTTTCTATGGAACCCAGAGAGGGTGTGAAAAAGAGGGAGTTGTTAAGGATGACATTCAGGTGTTTTGGACTACATTTAAGGAACAATTCCCCTGGCCATTACAAATATCAAAAATGCATTAGCTAGTTCTTCCTTCTATATCAAAGTTAAGTTCCCCATCTACATGGAGATGGAATAATGAGTAAAATGAAGTCTAACTTATCAAGTGTTCACCTATTATCTGAATGAGTCCTCTGGGAGACCCCTTGCTCACCACAGGTCTCAATCCCCTCTCAGAGGTTACTCTGAGAAATATTTTTGGAAAGCATTATCCACCTACAAAATGACTAGGAGCTACAACAGGGAAACCCCAAAGGTCAGAATTTTTCATTCCATCCAAGAACATAGTTATGATGATATAGCTATCATCATAGCATTAAGACATGTCTATTCTTTTTTTCTTCATGACTTCCCAAGGACTCATTCAATGAGTAAGCTCATTGGATAAATGATTGACCTCCAGTTTTACGTAGGTGTTATAGCTTTCACATGAGGACCTTCCACATCTAATCCAAACTCCAGTCAAATTTTCCAGCAAGACCCTAGGCCAGCTTTGCTTCCAGATGCCTAGAATTTGCCTCCTGGATCCATCACTTTTACTAGCTGTCCAAACCTTCTGTGTCTTAATTTCCTCTTGAATAAGTGGGGATGATGGCAAGGCCTCCCTCACAGGGCTGTGAGGACTAACCCAGGTTAGTACATGTAACATGAATGACCATAAATCCTGGCTGAGAATGGTCTCCTAAGCAGTGTTAGTGATGCCTATTATTTTCTGGGTGTTATACTTCATTTCAAAGTTAGTGATTACATCCCTGGTGGTAAAAAAGATGCAATGGCATGAAAAATATTGTGACTTGAATTCTCTTTGTCTCTCTCTCAAGATTATACAAAGGAGGTGACAGATTATTTCTGAGTGATTTTCAGCTTCTCCTTTGTGCTTAAATCTATTTCCAAATTGAAAAGCACGTAATTAGAAAAAAATGTTTTAAAATATTAAAAAACTAAAAATCTTAAAGGAACCTATTCTAGCTTAGAACATAACCCTGCATCTACTTTGTGAAGGCAAACGCAGTGGCATCCGGTTCTGTTTCAAGCGGACCCAAAGCCGAAATAAATCTGGGCCGGGCTCAATTTCCATTCCAGCTTCCTATCCGGATCCCTCTTACCTCCTTTTTCAGATACCCATCTAAGGGGTTGACGTCTTCCTTCATTCAACTGATGTGTTTGAGAGTCTGGGGATCCAGCACTAAGGGAGGTACTGGAGAGGAAAAAGACTCTGCTCCTGGTGGCCTCTGGCCTCGCTCTGCCCTGCTGACCATAACTGTGATGGCCTGCAGCCTAGAGAGCAGCCCTCTCTCCACACTTAGCTCATCCCAACTCCTGCAACTAGGAAATGCTCATCAAAAGACTTTCTTGAGTTTCCCATCTGTCCTGCCATTCAAGTCCTCCCCAAATGGGAAAGGCACTTGTGGGATCAGCCTTGGTTACACATGGAAATTATCTGGAAAGCGTTTTAAAAAATACCAACTTCTAGGCCTTATTCCTTGGCTGCCAATATATGAATCTTGGATGTGGGACTTGGGCATTGGTATTTTTAAAGCTCTTTACTTTGTGGGTCTGCTAATTCTAAGCGGTCTGACTAACTACCATTTAGTTATCTGCAAGCTCTGCTTTCCTTCCCAAGGTCAAGTACTGCCTGGTCAATCAGCTTTAGGAGCCCAACCCTGCAAGGTGCCTTTCATCTTCTAAGCAGATCACTTAGGGGAAGGGAATGCATCACAAGGTATGACCGGGAACACCCGGAGGGGGAGGGGTGTGTGTGTGGTGAGGACCGATGCAGGACAAAGGACCCCAGAAGCTGATCTATGGAACACCTTATTGATAGGATTGAATCCTCGGCTAGGGAATTTAAGGCTTGACCTCAATTAGTCATCAACCAGAGAAGATGATCTTGGAGAGCAGATCCACACACCCTCATGCTATAGATAATAGGTTACACCCTTTTATCTGCTTTCGCTCTTCTCCTTTTTTCCTCTTTATGCTTATACTGATGTAATCCCACTGCCCACTTATAATGTATAAAAGACCCACCAAAATTAAATGAGAGACATGCACCAGGATGAGTGACTGTTTCCTGCCTCATATGCTGACGCCTCTCCTCCTTTTGGGAACCCCAATCTGGCTGGAGCTGGCCCCTGGCATTTCACTACTACTAAACCACTTCTTGGGCCTTCTGGGGCAGTTCATTTCTCCAGTAACCCATTGAAAGGAAAGAGGGACATGCAAATAACTCAAAAAAGAGAAATAACACATCCCAGCAAACCTATCAGGATCAAGTCTGAATGCACAAGACTTTCGTTTTTTGTTTTTAATCTGACTTGGTTGTAATACATGATCAATCTGTTTTTTCTCCCTCGGCAGCCCAATTCTGAAACGAAGTCCTGACATCACCAAATCACCACTCACAAAGTCAGAGCAGCTTCTGAGGATAGATGACCATGACTTCAGCATGAGACCTGGCTTTGGAGGTAGGAGATGTGCACTCTGGGCATCCTCTTCTATCTTGGGGTCTTGCTGTCCATGGGTAGAAATCAAGCCAAGGACTTTGCTTTTCCCTAACCAGGTCTGCCTCCGTGGTAGACAAGGCACAGTCCACAGTGTCTTCTGAGCACCTGCCCTGTCACCTCTCCTGGGTTCTGCTGAGCACAGTCTCAGGAGGGGCCAGGTTAGGCCAGCTGAGTTGTCCTCGAGCCACCACTCCTGACAAGGATGTCTTAGGATCAGCAAGGCCAGCAGATGGCTGTGGAAGGGCAAGGGGAAGACAAAGTGAGGGGAAGAAAAGGGACAGTAATCTACTCCCTTTACAGCTCCCTGCAGAAAATGGTCTGAAATAAACTTGAACTAAATTTATTTTCTGAGAGCTAGCAGAGGGAGCTCTGGGTACATATCTGAGGGCAGAGTGTGGTCTACTGGGTTTAGTTAAATAAAAATAGCTTGAGAAAATAATGATTTACTTCAGAGGGATGCCGAAATCCTGCGCGCTTAGCCTGCCGCTGCCACATTTCAACCCTCTCAGTGTCAGAGAGGATTTTTGCCTTTATGGGTTTCTTTTTCCTAGAAAAATATTTACTTTAGAAATCATTCTCGTGCCTTTTATTTCTTCCAGCTACCTTCACTTTGTTACAGGGCAGGGAGAGGGACACCCCCGAAAACCCAGACCTGCCCTGTTCTAAATGGGTTCTGCCATCCGCCGCATCAATACAAAACATTTAGGACCTTTTGTGGAAACCAGACTTTAATACAATTAGAAAAGACAGAGAAGAAAAATAATATATTTTCTAAGTCAAGCACCCAATGTTAACCAACTCCTCATGGGTAAAAGTCCACCCAAATGGGATTGGCCCAAAGCAAGTCTTGAAAGCCTGCCACAAGTCTAGAACAGCTTTCGGCAGGGACCCACACACAAGGGTCAGAAACAGACAATTCTGAGAGGAACAGAACATAATCAAAACCAAAATCAACACAGCCATCGTTAACTTCCCCACATGCCTCTCACCCACATCTATTTCAGTCAGTCCAGGCCAGTGCAGCTTCTTTACAAGTCTCTCTGCTTCTTGGGCCTCTTCTGGCTTCCATCCTTCTTCCGTCTCCTCCTATCTTCTGTCTGTGTGTTCTGTCTCCTCTCTGTGTGCTTCCTCTGTGTGTGTCCTCAAGCTTCTTATATCCTGCTCAGTTCCACCCTACCTTGGGTGGGACAGGGAACCTGGGACACACCCTTTTTCCTGGGGACCACCCTGTTACAACTTAAAGAACAAGCAGGTTCTAGAAGGGGGTCTCTATCTAGTCCATACTCTGGTGTTGTATCCAAACCCACCCTTCACTCCTTGATGATCTAAGTGTATTCCATGCTTACACTCTGCCTGAACTCAGGGAGGGAAATGAACAGAAAGCTACTCCCTTTACAGCTTTCTTACTCTTTATGAATATTAAGTTTGAATGGCCTAGAAGTGCAAAAAAAAAATCTAATATTTCCAGGGCCACCCTGATCCATCATGTCCCCTCCAGAAGCTGTACCATCAGAGGCGAAGATGCCGATGTGTGGGTTTGTTCAAGGATATGAATATGACTTTGATTCTGGGTGCCTATTTGCCAAGCTATGCCTTCCTCCTGGCCAGACAAAGATTGGCTTCAATGATGAAATAGGGCACAAAATCAGGAGATAAATGTGACACATAAAGTGGGTAGCCTCATATAAGGAGGAGCTCCTTAGATCAGACCCAGCTTTGACTTATGTCTTCACTGTACCTTTAGATGAAGATGTGTAGCCAAGGAGGAATGTTATCTATTAATTTCATTGTTTCAGAATCACCTGGATGATTCAGACTAAAAAATATTTTATTCTGATCTTTACTAGAATATTCCAGAGAGCCAGCCCATGGTTCCCTCATTTTATCTTTAGTTTGATTTCAGCCTGGCATGTGGGACCACCAAACCTTCAAATCTGACAAGATAGCAAGGTTCCAGAGAAACTGCTATGCTGATCTTTTCCAATAGTAAACGTAAAAGTAATAAATGTTCTTGCCATGCTCTGTCCTCAGGCCCAGCTGTTCCTGTTGGCGTGGATGTGCAGGCGGAGAGCTTGGGCAGCATCTCAGAGGTTGGCATGGTGTGTGCTTCTCTGACCGAGGTCATGTGCAAAAGCACCCACAGAGGACCTGTTTGGGCCAGGAGCTGGCATGCCTGACTTCACAGGGTCTCACAGCTCTCCAGGCCATGGGGACGTCCATCCCCATTTTACAGATGACTCAGGAATGTTAAGATACTTGCCTATAGCTGCCCAATTGGTATGAAGCAGAGCCAGCTGGTCGCATGATTTCCCCCGTCTAGCACCCAGGCTCTCGCTGCAGGCATGTACTCCCTGGGCAGAGACTCTCAAACATAAAAGTGGATCGATCTAAGGTTTCAGCTATAAGTAACCAGACACATGTGCTAGTGTGGATTCTGTGTCTGGTGGTGCAAATGCAGAAGAGGCAAAAGTGTGTCTTAAAAATTTTTTTAGTGGTTTTAGATAAAAAATGAACTGTTCCACAGCTGCTTGACTTACATGACTTTCTAGGACCTTATCTTAGTTTAGGTTCCCAAGAAGTAGACCTAAGACAAGCATCTAGCACAAGCACTTTACTTGTGAGATGATTCCAGGAAACATAAGAGAGTGGGCAGTGACACAGGGAAGCTAAGAAGGCACAAAACAATTACAAACTTCAGGGCTATCCCTACTGAGAACCCAGTGTGTTGGGGGTACTTATGTAGCACTCCCTCCATGACTCAGCTCCACTCTGGTTAGGGGTTGCTTCCAGAGGTGTTGATGCACTGACACTGTCAGCTTGCCCTGCGTGGGGCTGGGGTCTTCAGGCAGAGATCACAGTGCTGGCAGCAGCTGCCTTCTGAGTATAGAGGCCAATGCTAGGGACAGGGTGGGGCGCAGGGACACCCCCTATAGAGGACCCTGGCTAAGTCCCTCCTCTGCAGCGTTTTCTTCCTCCTACTGAGGCAAACCCCAGGGACCGCAAATAAGACCTCACTCAGCTCACTTTCCATTCTAGCCAGACGAGGGCGCCACAGGGGTGCGGAATGTCCTGCTGACTGGTTCCCCTCTTGCCCCTCTGCTGCAGGACTTCACCATGACCCTGTACCTGCGGCACTACTGGAAGGATGAGAGGCTGTCTTTCCCCAGCACCAACAACCTCAGCATGACGTTTGATGGGCGGCTGGTGAAAAAGATCTGGGTCCCCGACATGTTTTTTGTGCACTCCAAGCGCTCCTTCATCCACGGCACCACCACGGGCAATGTCATGCTGTGGGTCCAGCCCGACGGGACAGTGCTCTACAGCCTCAGGTGAGGCCTTTCTGCGCCCCCCTTCTGCACCCTTTTCCTGCAGCATCCTTTACACACCTGCAACATGGTAAGAAAGGCAAATCATTTGTCTAAAAAAAGAAAATCATTGGGTCCACTACAGTTTTGCTTTCTGGCTTTGAACACTGTGTGTGTCTCCTGCGATGCTTTCCGAATGACGACGTCCCTTTGTCATCTTGCTTCTGCAGCCAGTACTACAGAGGATGACTTGCTATTTCTTATAAAATCCCACTACAGTTTTTTTTTTTTAATAATTCTATTGCCTGCAATAGTGCTACAAAGTCAGACTATACATAAATGCATTTGCTCCCTTATCTGACAAGTGAGGGCAGATCTGATAAATGTTGGTTGGGTTCTTTATTTATGTTAATAAGATATAAGTGAAATAAAGAAAAATTATGTAGGAACTTCACTTGCTCATCAAAGTCATAATCACTTCTTTGCTGAACTGGGTAATAGCTGTTAAATATCAGAAAAATATTTCCTCAATGTTTAGTATTATTCACATTTAATGGTGATAGACATGATGTTATGTTTTATCTCCTTTCTTAAGTGTAGACAATCACTTTCTTAAATTTAGACAATCAATAGAGCAACAAAGCAAGCCCTGATTTGTAGCATTTGCCAATTTCTGTAGTGTAAATCTTCCTGTTGTGACTGATGAAGCTGCCAAACTGATGTCACTGAAGCAGAGTTGGGAAGAAATGCATGGCAGGACACCGTTATGTAGAATTTCTACCATGGGAATACAATAGATATTTATTACCAACTTCAGTAAAGACAATAGTAAAAACTAGTTAAATACTTAGAAAGTGGTGCATTTCGAGGATTTCTTATGTTTTTAATACCACTTATTCAATTTTAAGTTTATGTAATTTAATTTTTAATAAGAACTATGTTTAACGACTGGATTGCAGACTTCCTGACAATCTACCAATCAGCTCTCGTGAGCCAGTCATGTCTACCCCAGCACACCATGGGGTATACACACGGGAGGCAGAACAGACAAAGCAAGAGAATAAAAAAAAATCCTGTATGTTCCAAATCAAGTCAGTGAGCCACCCAGTAGTGAAAAACAGATGTTGAATTTTTTATTGCAAATAATATCATGACTTTATTTCATTTCAGTAAAATAAAAAGGCTTAAATTACTGAAGACTTCCATTTTTAGGTGTATTTGGGGGAAAATACAGAGTAGTTGGGTATTGTCAATACTGTCAGCAACAGGTTAACTCCTAAAATACATTCAAATATATCATTTTTCAACCTCATTTACTCATTGATTCACTTAACAGATTTCTATTAAGCCTTCTCAGGGTGTGAGGGTGACCCTAAGAATGTGCAAATAAAAACTCTGCCAGGTCCTATCTTATGGTCTGGGGACATAAAGATGAAGATTACACCACAGACTGCTGGTTCAACACGTGAGTTATAGTGGAAAAGCATCAAATTGAGTGCAAAGAACCAATTTCATGAGCCAGGGATTCTAAAAACATCTGTTCCTGTACCTACTGATACAAAGAAAGGAACTAGTCAGTCCTTTTGTGCCACAAATACTTCCTGCACTTGACATGTCATGTCCCCAGAGTTAGCTCCAAGAGTTCCCAACCTTGGTTCCTGTTTTCTTTCTTGCTGGTGAGGCACCCATGGAAATAGAAGCCCACCCACTAGGTGTTCAAGTTGTTTGCCAGTCTGAACACACCACTTAGCACACTCTTGGTCAGGATTTCTAGGGGAGGCAAGACTACCCATTTGCTAGCAGCCCTCAGAGAACACAAGCATTCCACACTGGTATAGAGTCAGGGGGAATAAGACAAATATTTGGACAACTTAGTTTTAAGAAAGTTCCTTTCCTTGAAATTTTCATTTACATTAAAAATGTTTGTTTTCCTTTTGGGTCATGAATTATCCAGAGCCAATTTGTGTGAATGAAGGGGAAAAAGTATGTTCAGTACTAGATCGTGACCATTAATTGTGTCCTGCAATGAATTTTCCACTGGTTGGAAGATCTTTTGTCTATGACTATGATCTGTATTTGTTTATCCTTTGATGCAGTAGCCTGAAACAAAACCATTAGATGCCAGCAAGTGTTTGCTCATTGGCACAATAAGATCTTCAAGAGTTGTTGTTTTTTTTTTCCCCATTATTGCATGGAATTATCCACTAAAAGCACCTATGCACACTAGTAGGTATTACTAACAATATAAAAATTCTAAAAAAGGTGCTAAACTGACAGTTGTCATAAGTGCTTCATATTATTTATTAAACATTGTATACACAAATATTGACTATCAGTAAAATCAACAAAAGAACAGAACAATTTGTCCTTATCTAAAATAAAATAACAATATGCTCCAATGATTTCTGTTAAACCACAGCATTTTAATTTTTATTTCCCATTCTTAAATCATTGAGACCATTACTTTTTTAAAATGCTTGAATGTAATAAGAGTTAGTGAACACAATCCCTTTGCTTCACACTGGTCCTGAGGTCAGGCAAAAACACCTACGGGTGGGCCCATGACTTACCTAATTACCGACCCATTGCCTATGAATGATAGAGAGGAGGCAGTTACACTGGAAGGAAGTGGAGGCCTTTTCGCCTTGACTTATGTTCCGCAGCCTCTGAAAACCTGGATTTTGTCTTTTTGTCTCTAGGGTTACAGTGACTGCCATGTGCAACATGGACTTCAGCCGATTTCCCCTAGACACACAAACCTGCTCGCTGGAAATTGAAAGCTGTGAGTAGACTTGTTCTGACATCAGCTCTCGGCTCATAAGTCATTCTGTGGCGTTCAGCAGCAGAAACAGCGTAGGTTCCTCCTTCATGGCTGTGCTTCAAAAGTGATCTTTTAGATCAAAGGGAAAATCCAGGGTACTTTTTGAAATCAGGAACCAATTTGGGACTAAGACCTTCTGTTCCCATAATCCAACCTTTTAATGCCCTGTGGCAACAGTTTGAAACCTTGTTCTGTGGAACAGGCAGGTTTCACAGTTCCCTGGGGCAGCAGCTGTTTTGGGTATGTGTTGTGGGGCAGTGATAGAGGGGTCAGCAAAGGCTGGTCTCCTTCCAAGGGCTAGCCCACCACTCATACCCACAGTTTTGATCTATTTTATTGCTCTTCTGAATGAGATTTCCGCTGAGGAAAGGCTTTCCTGGCAAAAATAAGTTTGGCAACAGTTGCCCTGAGAAACTGCCACTGTGAGCACAGGTTGTGGTTGAGACGCTCAGGCACAGCCAGCCACAGTAAGGGGCTCTGTGCAGGGACATGGCTCGCTCGGGGCTGAGGGCTGGCCGGCATGGCTGGTCTGACATCCGCAGAGCAGGCCGTGGGGAGCAGGCTGGGCGCTGACCCTGCTGTCCATGGGCAGAACTTCTTCCTCAGAGAAACTCAGATCTGCTCTTAAAGCCTTTCAGTTCATCACATCAGCTCCACCAGATGATCCTGTTTACTTGCTTCTTCTAAAGGGCCTGGTTATAGGCGTCACCTCTACAGAGCATCTTCACAGGAACACGAGGTTAGGAGTTGACTGGTAACTGGGTTTTATAGCCAAACCCCAGGGACACATGCAAGTGAGCTCACACAGGTCAAAGGTTAGAAAACAGAAACAAAACCGCGTAAGAGAGCCCTGGAAAGAAACGTTTACAAAGGAGCAGCCTGGACCTGCAGCTCCATCGCACTTCACCTCAGTTCAGTCTGGGACACACAGGTAGGTTTTGTCCAGTTGGGGTAATAAGTGTCAGACCCTGACGTGGTGGGGTGATGGTAGCCTGGCGGAGTAATCCTCAAGGAGAATCACTTGGATTTTGCCCTGGAGAGAAGCAACCGGAGGCCTGCAGAGAAGCTTTGTTTTGCTCTGTCTCTGTGAGGGCTCTTCCTTGCTAGAATGTAGCCCTTCTTCCCTGAGAGTGTTTAAAGGTAAACATCATTAGTGAATGCATCTTTAGATCTTGAAAGAAGACAGAAAAGGGCTAGATTACCCACCCTTCCTTCCATTTGGAATGGTGGGTATTTATTTCTGATATTCAAAGATAGTAATTCATGTAGTTGAACCTAAAAATGGCAGATTGAATTGTGGAGTGAACCCTTCCTCCAGAATTATGAGCAGTTAGGCTTGAGAGGTTTGCTCTGAGGACTTCTGGAAGACTGGGGAGAATGACTTTGATGGGATTTTGCCTTGCTTTGCTTTGTTTAGACTGTGGTTTGTTCAAATGATCATATTGCAATCTCATGGCTTATGTGGGAGAACAAGAGAAGCTCCCACAGAACCCCCCACCAGAGGCCTGTCTTCCCACCCCTGGATGCCTGATGCTGAGAAGAACTGAGACCAGAAGAACTTGGGGAACAGGAAAGGCGGAGACACAGGACACTGATTTTAAACAATATAGAAACAGAGGAAACAAAACAGCTCCCAGGAAAATAGAGTGTTTTACTGAAATGGTGCTGAGCTGGCCACCACCTAGAGGAAGATCCTGTTACAGAATAATTAGGGAACAGAAAAAAAAACACCACGAAACTTCCCGACCACCTAATGCCTAGTCAATAGTCCCACACATTGGACAACAGGAGTCTGACGGTGAATAGTCACAGACAGGGCTGGAGGAAACGGGCATCCTCCTTGGACCCCTCCTGCTGTCAGGAGTTCTTTCCTCTTGCTTCACTAAATCCCACTTGCTTGCCCCCACGTTTGGTGTGGCGGCTGTTATTCTTCAACCAGCGGACACACCTGGACCCACGAGCATCCATTCTCCTAACAATACTGCGGCCCATCTTTTTAGATGCCTATACTGAAGATGACCTCATGCTGTACTGGAAAAAAGGCAACGACTCCTTAAAGACAGATGAGCGGATCTCGCTCTCCCAGTTCCTCATTCAAGAGTTCCATACCACCACTAGGTTGGCCTTTTACAGCAGCACGGGTGAGTGTGGGGGGCCTGATGGGTGGGTGGGGGCTCTAGCATGGCGTGGTGGGCCATCCTCTGTTTTAGGAAAGGTGTGAATTGGTTATCAACATGTCACATGTGTTGGAAACTAAAGGTGAGATTCCTCAGTCAGGTATAGAGGTAGCAAACATTGGGTGGAGGTGATTTTTTTTATACCACCCAAAACATCAGAAGTGGTAACCTAGAAAATATTAATAAGTACTCAAATATAGGCCAGGGAGGGGGTTTATTTGAGGTAATTACATGGTCAGTTTAGCTGCTGGCATCTCACCCCATATCATTACCAGACCCCCCTCCACTACAGGCAAGAAACCCCTGACTTTCAGACCGTTGTTTGCCATCACATTCTCCCTGCTTTAGCCAGCCCCTCTGGGGTTTCCACTACCAATCAATCACCTCTTGCTGTTCTGCTTGCAAGGGCCCCCTTGTGCCGTTCTCATCAGCCTCAGCATTTTCTAGTGGACAGTGTTGCTGCATTTGAACCAAGGATCTGGAAAGACTTGCCACCTCCTGTGGCCCCAGGGCCTGCTCTTGGCAGACTGTGCTGTTTAAACAGCTGAGGCTCACCGCTCTGTCTCTTGCTCTTTCTTGATGATCACCTTTCAGGAGGATATTCTCAAACCCTCATGTAGCTTCTGTTGCTGAACAATTATACAATTGACTGCACGGAAAGGACGAGTCTTTGAGTGCTCTGGTCTTTCTAATCTATACCAGAGGGCAACATTCTCCTTCCAGCAGACCCCACCAACCTAGCACATCTATTTCTCCACCACTCACCCTGAGTCTTGGCTCCTTTGATCCTGGTATCTAACATCCCTTTTGGCCTTAGTCTGTTTAGACTCCTATTGCAAAATACCATGGACTACATGGCTCCTAAACAACAGAAAGTTATTTCTCACAGTTCTGGAGGAAGTCCAAGATCCAGGTGCCAGCAGGTTCAGATTCTATTGAGAGCCTGCTTCCTGGTTCATAGATGGCTGACTTCTCTTTGTGTCTTCACATCACAGAAGGGACAAGAGGGCTCTTTGGGGTCTCTTTCATAGGGACATAATCCTATTCATGAGGTTTTCACCCCCATGGCATAATTGCCTTCTAAGAGCCCCAACTCTAAGTAACATCACACTGAGGAATATTACTAAAAGGAGATTCTGATTCAGGGAATCTGGGGTAAGACCCAAGAGCCTGCATTTCTAACAAGTTCCTAGGTGATGTTGCTGCCGCTGCTGGGCGCTGCCCCATATTTTGAGTAACAGGAATCTAAATGACCTCATCAAGGGATCTCTTTTGTGTCTAGGACAAGGCCAAATGTTACTTAGAGTGGATTCCCCCATGTGGTGTGAGTTACCATGCAATGATGCTAGAGCACTTTATAAAGGTGTGGTAAGGTTCTAGTGATGTGTCCAAAGCACTTATGATTCCCTGAATGTATTTTTGTTAATGAAGGCGCCGTGCAGCTGTGGTGTATGCCTACTTTTCTTCCTATGTCCCCAGGCTGGTACAACCGACTGTACATCAACTTCACGTTGCGTTGCCACATCTTCTTCTTCCTGCTCCAAACCTGTTTCCCCGCCACCCTGATGGTCATGCTGTCCTGGGTGTCCTTCTGGATCGACCGCAGAGCTGTGCCTGCCAGAGTCCCCTTAGGTAAGGAACATCGCCAATGCAAATTCCAGGCCTCTGAAAATACAGTTCCTTCTAGACAAGAGCATTCATTTCAAATTGATACTAAACCTCTGTTGACATGATAACTTGGAAAGCTTTCAGCTATTCATTTGCAGATAAAATACTATTGGTTAAAAACTTATGTAGTAAAGCTGTTTCCAGGCCCTCACTGGTATCTGTGCAAACAGCTCACCCACCTTCAGTCTTGTTAGAGCCTCGTTTGGGGTGGGCAGTCCTGACTCCTGGCCTGGGGGTGCTCTCTAACATGGGTTTTCAAGAGGTAGCCCAATATATCTTTGTGATAGACTCTCTGAGTGAAATTGTTAAACATGAAGACTCCTGGGTCTCACCGCTTCTGTAGAATCAGAATCTCAGAGAGGACCAGGAACCTGCATTTTGAACAAGTTCTCCTAGTGATTCTTATACATACGCAAGCCTGAGAATCCCTCCTCTGCGAGCATTCCACAGTATTTGCTCCCAACCCTCATCCCCACTCTGATTACTGTCACACACAACCATTGCTCAAACGGGTTTAGTGAAACTGGATTGGAGCTGAGCCTTAAAATGAGCCCAAAGCACTGTGAGTTGGTGTTTGTCACATGAATATTTTGAGCTTAATTTGAATCTTGGGCACATTTCCCTGACAGCTGCCCTTTAATAGTTGTTCTGCCGCTTGAAATAAATATACATTCTGGTTTTAAAAATCTGTCTCCTATAAATGAAGTTAACATCATCCTTGGTAAACTTGCCCTCTGAATCCTCAAGGTCCACTGCTGAGTAGGCAAGTAGGGCTGGGACAGGGGTGGCTGCCAGAGGCGCCCTGACAGCTGACTGGCCGAACAGCCCCAGGCTTCCCGGATTCTACACACCAGCAACAAGGACACGGATATTAAAATAAGCCTGTACGCTTTTTTTTTTTTTCATTTTTGGAGATTGTCACCAAAAAAACATACATACCTGCTCCTATTTATAATGTTTATATTAAACAGTTGAATGGGAATATTTTCCTGCTGCAATGTCTTGGGTGTTCTGCAGAAAGACAAAGCATGCATTTCCTGTGATGAACTTGTAGGTGAACTTGCTGAGGGGGTTCAAAGTGGGCATGACAGGTAGAGGAACAGGATGAGTACATGTTTGCTGGACAGAAGGACAGGGATGAAGACATTCTAGGCTGCGGGAAGAGGAGGGGCAGAAAGCAGAGGCATGAAGCCATCCCGTGATTGGTGAAGATGAGGTGCCTTTTTCTCATTCTGTGTTTATTTGCAGGGATCACCACGGTGCTGACCATGTCCACCATCATCACGGGCGTGAACGCCTCCATGCCTCGCGTCTCCTACATCAAGGCCGTGGACATCTACCTCTGGGTGAGCTTTGTGTTCGTGTTCCTCTCGGTGCTGGAGTACGCAGCCGTCAACTACCTGACCACGGCGCAGGAGCGGAAGGAGCGCAAGCTGCGGGAGAAGGTGACTTTACCGTGGCATGTCCGCGCGGGGATGCAGCCTGGGGTAGCTCTGGACCTTGGGCAGACCAGACCTCTGTACAATGACACCCCTTGCTCTACCATGCTATTGGGTTGGTGTGAAGAACAAGCAAAATAAAGTTAAGAAGTGTGATGTTTACTCCGGGCTACATCTTTCATTGCTGTGTAAAATTTGTTGAGCACCTACCCTATGCAAGGAACTGCCAAGCCAAGTTAATTAAGACATAGTCTCTTTCCATCTTGGTGGTGTTCATAGTTTAGTGATACAAATGACTATTCAACGTGGTGGAAATATTTATGAACATAGAGGTGTAATAAAAGATGCTTCCAAGGAAACACAGCCTTGATTTTAGGTAATTTCCCTTCATAGGTGAGCTCCTACATCTCCCATCATTTCCCAGATCACCTTCCTTCCCACCTTGCTGGCTTGCTCCTGTTGGCAGCACAGGGGTTATCTCTTCCAGAAACTATAACTAGATAGTTTAACTATATAGGATTAAACTATCTTCACAAAGCCAAACCTGTCACATTCTCCCTCCCCGTCACCTCCTCTCATAACAATGTTCTCTGTAAACATTTTATCAGGGCTCATATTACTTTATGATACCATGGAGAATAGTTCCCAATTATCTAATCATGATAAATGTGATATTTCCTAAAAGTTGATAGACTTCAGTTAAACAAAAATAGATACCAGCAATTGTAGACTATTTCCTATCCCTACTCCTAAGCTGGACTAAAAGAAACTAGAGAAAGATAATGCATGCCCCTATTTGAAGGGCTTCTGAGAGGTGAAGCTAAGTTTGCATCCCAATGTGTATTGTCTGTTCACAGCTTCCCTGCACCTGTGGGCTCCCTCAGCTTCAAGCCGTCATGCTGGGTGGCAGCTACAGCGACAGGGAGGTGAATGACTTGGGCAACTACATTCCAGATGATGGAGAGAAGCCAGACAGGATGGTGCAGCCAGCCCTGGCCTCAGAGAGGAACAGTCAAAGGAGCAACTACGTGAGCATGAGAATTGACACCCATGCCATTGATAAATACTCCAGGATCTTTTTCCCAGCAGCATACATTTTATTCAATTTAATATACTGGTCTATTTTCTTGTAGATGCATGTGATTCTATAAATTTCATATTCTTTATGCTATGTAATAGAGATACTTGTATGATGAAAAATACCTTAGTTATGATGAAAAAAAAAGTTCCTAGTACCCAGCTGTCCCCAACTTTCCAAAAGTACATTGACAAGACATTTACTGGTTTAATTTGTACTTATTACTATATTGCATATGTATACAGCATCATACTCAGTGGTTCAGGAATACTGTACCCTTAGCAGCTGATGATAGCTCTTACTGGGATCCCCTCGAAAAGCACACTGCCAGAGTTGTGGGCAGACTGTAGTTTTAGATCCCAGTTGCTAATTCACTCGAATTATTTCCTTTATGTGAAATAAACCCCCTGGATGGGGGACTTGGGAAGCACCTAAAGTTTATTTGCATGAAACATACATGCACTTAAAAACTCCCATTTTGACCAAAATTCATGCTTCAATTTAGAGCCATCTGCCTGTTTTTTATGCATTTCTTCATCCTTATTTTAATAAAAGGAAATGATTATATACATATTTTGATGTACATGTTGTGGTTCATAAGTTTTCATCTCTACACAGGAGACACTCTTTGGATTAGTGCAGTGGCCTCTGATTTGGGTAGGAATGTACCTGGAAGGGATGAGGAGACATGCATGCATTCTGTCAGTTTTGTCATCTAATCTAGAAAACTTGTGTTTAAGTGTGCCCTGTCCTTGAATCCCTGTTACACGTATCTCCATACAAGGACTGGAGTTAGGACAGAGGTGCAGGGGGTGAGAGGATTCACCAGAGACAGAGTGGGGAGCAGAAAAGGCAGATCTATTTATACAGAAAAAAATCAGTACATTCTCAAGTTCCTCGCCAAAGCTATCACATAACCGAGAAAAGACTTTATCTTTATCTTGAACTAGTTCAGTCTCCAAGATGGAGATACGTGTAACAGGGATTCAAGGACAGGGCACACTTAAACATAAGAGCATAACAGAAAACATTGCCCAAAATAAAACCTCAAATATCATACAATTTTATTATAAGATATACTCACTGCCACCCTCCACTGACTATAACAACTGTAAAATTGAATCCATGTACGAACAACAGAGTTTCTTAGTTTAATTGGTAAAATATTTTATTATTATTGGTATAGAAAATTATGCCATATATCAAAATATATGACAGTTTTTATTAAACCATACTATGTATGTACGATACTATGTATGATGAGAATGGAAAGGGATTTTGGAAAGAGACGAGAAGTGAAATGATATTATTAGGTGTGAAGACAGACATATGAGTTTTAACTACATACCACAATCCTGTGCTTTGAGAGGGAAATATATAGTTTTTATAGTTTTAACTTACTTGGATTATTTGATTACTATTTGATTACTCTCTAATTCACTGATACATTAATTTCTGAAAGCAGTAATTACCAAATCAGGAATTACTAATGAAGAAATGATTAAAATCTGCTCTAGAGTACCTAACAATGACCAAATGACCTATTTCTGAAAATATTCTCAACAGTAATTTGCCTACCAGAAGAATTAGCTTTGTAATTGTCACACATGTGATGTAAAGTTATAAAGGTCTCAATTTTCTAGTTTATAAAATTGAACACTACTGCAGCAGACACACTGAATATGGAAAATACACAAACACTGAACGGAATGGCTAAAGTAAATACATTTATATCTTGTTCAACCCTGTCATTAAAAAATGTAGGAATGAAGTGAAGAAAACATGACCAGCAAGGCTAATTGGTGGTAGAGATGCTTCCCGACCAGCTCCAATGTATCAAGGAAGGCTCCATAATGGAGTTGGCAAAGAGTTCTCAGAATGATAGGAAAAATTGTTTCAATTACTGAGTGTGTGGTAGGAAAAGTTTTCTAAATCAAAGGCATCACTAGAGAAAGCAAAAACTGATAGTGAAACATAGGTAGGAAGGAGAAGTTTAGAAGGAATGTAACTTTCAAACTGAAGGGAAACAACTAGAACTGAATTTCCAGTTACAAATAGCAGTATAGAAAGCATTTTTATTCCATTGACTTCCTGAAAAGTCACTATAAACAATTAAACATGGAAAACCAAAATGAAACAAAACAAATCTAAAATCTCAGTATCTTCTGTTTATCCTTAGTGGACGGAGCAAACAGCCATGGTCCCAAACAACTTTGACAACTACTGGGCAAACAAATGCCTTTTGTTCTGCCCCAAAAGAAGAGTGGATGCTGAGGAACTACATGTGCCACTGGGGTACACATTATCCACAACCTGAACAGGAAACTTTTGATAACCTTCGATAATATTTTTATTTTAATAAAGTAAGATGATGAAGCAAGCAAGGACAGAGGAGTTAAGTATGTAACAATAACAATGGTCTATAGAATTTTAACCAAATAAAGAAGAGTGCAGGCCTCAAGGATAAGAGGGACAGTTAAAGAGTGGTGGAATTCAATGAAAGAGTTCATTGAGAAATTGCGTGGGACTCAAAGACTGTTGACCCCAGAGCAGCAGAAGTGGACTGAAAAGAGAACACAATAAAGAATGAAATGCATAGATTTGAGGTGAGATTTTTATAAAGAAGAAGGATCAAAGATATATTTAGTATATACAACTCTAAAGCATTATTCAAGGATATTGGAAAAGTCAGACAGAGACACAGAGAAATCATGCACATGGATTCTCTAAGGTAGCTCCAAGAAGACCTGAAAAGACAATCGAAAATAAAGAAAGAAAAAATGTAAAATGTTTTCAGAGGTGAGAACCATTTGGAGACTGAAAACCAAGCACTATATAAATGTTCAGAAATACATAGGACAGAGGGAAGAAAATCCATAATGAAATAATTATAAATATCATCTGAAAGATAATAGAAGATACAAAAAATCCAGTACATGTATGTCACTTGAAAAGTGAATATATTTAATTCAAGCATTTAAAAAAGGGTTCAGATGCGTATTCATGCCAAATACGCATGGCATGACCAAATCATGCCACTCAGAAGACAAAAACATACAGGAAAACATGAAGCAGCCTCAATGCCAGAAGCCCTGGAATATCTGCTTAGTTCTAAAGGTATTAAAGTCTTAGGATTTTATAGCTAATCAATTCATTCTTCAATAGAGGGAAAACAAACACTTTTCAAATGTATAAGAACAGGCACCTTAGGAGAGGTGCCTAGTGATAACAGAAAATGCTGAGGGTGACCAGAAACTACTGAGGGAGGAGAGTCTTCCCTTCAGTTTGAAAGTTCCTTTAGGCAAAGGAAGGAAGGGAGCAACAAAGAGGGATGAAGTCAGGGAAACACAGAATGAGATGATTAGACTGGCGAGTGTAGGGTAAGTGGAACAATACTCAGAATTTTCCGCCCTCCCCTCAATGACAGACCCCTCCAAGGCCTAAACGCATGCCTGATGGCAGGCACCTGGAGTAGGGGTGGGTGTGCGTGAGTGGGCGCACCTGAGCCAGAGACTGGGCTTATAAGGAGAAGCAGCAGCAAAAGCAGCAGCAGCAGCAGAGGCAGCAAGAGAGAGCAGAGCATGGAGCAAAGGACTGTTTGGGGTGCAACAGAGACCACGAGAGGATGCCTGAGAGCCTGAGAGAGAGTAAAGATTTGCCTGGCAGGCTGGCAGGCCTCCAGCCTGCCCTATACCTGGTTGCCTCTCTACAAGAGACCATTTAAAGCCAAAGAAGCCCCCAAGGTCTACAGGACTCCTCCTCCCTTTGACCCGTCTGCTTAGCTCCACAGAGAAACCTGTGCTCCTGGTGTCTTCCTGCCGTTACAGCGAGGTAAGAGGTAAAGGGCGAGGAGGGGTGCGCAAAGAGTAGAGTAAGGATGAAGGAGAGGGGCCGAGCAGGACTAGTGACGGACAAGGTCTATAATGAATAAAACGCAAGGAAGTGACTGAGGGCCTAAGGGGAATGAAAGTGCCTTGAGGGTAGAAGTGCAGAAAAACGACAGAGGGCACCGCCTGGTGGCAAGTAGGAGCAACACAGCAAAAGCGCTTAGAAATGAAAGGGCCGAGGATGGTCCAAGCCCGGGGCTGACTCAGAGGGCAGGGCATCAGGGAGTAGTAGCACTGCCTTGTGGTGCGGAAGAGTAATGTGGCAAAAGCAGAGACTAAAGATGACAATTCCAAGGAGGAAAGGGAGGGAGGGAGGGGCGAGGAGAGAGTGAAATGGGGGGGGGGTTTAGGGGGAGGGCAGTGTGTCAAAAGCCTGGAAGATAGCTAGATAGAATGAAATGTTGGCAAAGATGAGATGAAATATGTACTCTCATTCTTTCCTGAGAAAAATTCATACCACCCTTCCTCAAAGAAACTTGAATTTTAAATAGACATAGTCATTCTATTTTGGGGAAAGGACCTAAGAAAATGTTTTGAAATACAGATAAAAATCTTTATGTGAAAAATGTTCACCAGCACTTTCTTGATAGAAACAGATAATTTTAAACAATCTAAACAAAAACCCCAGGGAAGGGTTACAGTATATACATAAATGAAATGTAGCAATTTGATAGAATTCTGAAGTTTTTAATGATATGGAAAATACTTGTTACAATGTTAAATGATGAAAGAAGAATATAAAATCCCACGGATAATGTAACAAGAAACCACACTTGACCAGGCAAACTTACAAAACAGAGGGTAGGTGGGGTAATGGCAACACCAGAAGCTTGGTAATGCCGACTAACCCTTTGCACTCCAGCAGCGCGGCGCCCAGGCTGTTTAATGCGTCCACTCCAGCGGTACCGCTAGAGCGCCCGAGCAGTTTGGAACTTGATGTTTATTTCCGATGTGTGATAAGATATTCTTACTGCAATTACTTTCGTGGACCAGGCTCCTCGGCCTGCATCCTTAGCCAGTTCTTAGGTTAGCTTAGCATTCGCCTAAAGCAGTCTTTACAGTGAGAATAGCAATTTAAAGCTGAAATCGACTTGAGTTGCTGGTTCGCCCCTGCGAAAAAGGCCTCGAGTGCAAAAGGCTAAAATCTGAGTGGACACACCTAGAGATAAAAATCTAAAAACTACTGCAATCTATTTCTGCCCAGGATCTTCTTCTATAGCTCTTCTTAAACTTATTTTTTTCACAATAGTGTCTCTTAAAAATCGTAACAACCCACCTACCTCGGTGGTTTTTGTTGACTTGGGTTGCATGAGTAAGTGTTCCAGAGTTGCTATGGAATAGCAAAAAGGATGGATAACTGCTGCACCTCTGAAGAAATGTTATAGCTAGCAAGTATTTAGAGCCCCTCACCACTTTCAGAATTAATGGGGCTTGGACATTAAAGCTTTAGGTTTCCACTGCATCTCTCAAGCAATAGCAAACTTGGATTCTTAGAGTGAAGTACATAGGTTCATATAAAACTCCTTAAGGTTCTCCCAGTAGCACAATAAATGGCTTTCTAGTAAGAAAGTGTGTCAGATCAGATGACAAGGCACGAGGCTACTGGTTAATCCTGAACCCATTATCATTTACAGGGTAGCAATGCTTGGATTTAGGTTTGGTAGTCATTGAATAAATTAAACTCAATTAGGAAAATACTAAGTTTTGAACCACATTCCATTCTCTTGTGCTAAAAAAATACTATGCCAGTCACTAGTGACACAACAAATAAAATTCAAACTAATACAATTATTCACATAGTGGAGCACTGGTTACTTAAGTGGCTTTTGACCTAAACAACAGTCTTGTCTATTTAAAACCCTGATTTGATCATCTTTTCTATTTTCTACCTCTTATATTTTTAGGTGACTGATTGCTTTTATCCACTAAAGTAACCAAAGCTAATCCTACCTTTTAATCACTGGGTAAAAAAAGAACTTATTTGAATGCCATCTAAAGCCAGTTTAAACAAAGAAACATCACACTTCTAATTTTCCTATGAGGCACTTATTCTTTGGACACTGGTAAGAATCTAAAACCTATCCTATTGCACTTGAGTTACTACATGGAATTACTTTGTGGTATAGTTGAAAATTCTTTAAGAAAGTTTAATACAATGATTATGTAAATAGCTCTTACCATGTATAATTTGCACTCAGCTTCTGATACCAGCAAAATATTTTTTAAAAAAAGGACTTAATTGTTCCTTTAAAATTCTCTTATCATGGCCTCCCTGGTGGTGCAGGGGTTAAAGTCAGTACTATCAAGCTATTGGCAGCCACTGTGACGAGTTTGATCCGGGACCAGGGAACGGACACACATGGCACAGCAGACCTCCCCTGTCTTGCCCACTGCTTCCTTCAGCAGTGTACTTCAGTCAATCTGCCTATTCTGCTCTGTACTCTGTCTTGGGTAAATCCTCTCACCGCCTGCAACTCTGGCCTACACCTCAGTTCTTGTATGCATAAAGAAAAATAAATCTTAAAAAAAAATAAAATTCTCATATCAATAATATCACATTTATGTATTACAAGCAAACCAACATCTATAATACTGATGAATTAATAAGAAAATAATACATCACAGTATATTGGCGTAATAGTGTTTTATCTTTATATATTTTCATTTTACTTCCCTACATGTGTTTAAAAGACCACAAAGTGAATGACATTAGACACATATTAATATTTTAATTTTTTCACACATACTTTAATGTTAATATTACAAAATACTATAATCTGATATAGCAGTCTAATTGCTTATTTGAAAATACTAATTTCATATATATTAAAATGAACCATCCTCAACTATGATTACAAAATGCTTGCTAAAATATATAAAAAAAAGGTAGTTTAATCTACCTTACAACCTTATAAAGAGTTGCTAGTTAGCAGATAATTTATTTTACAATGAAATTTTACTTTGATAGTTTGAAGACAAGTACCAAGCAGGGTATTTTCCAAAAGACTAAAGAGAAACTTTAGTTAAAAAGTAAGAAATGTATAAAACATAAAAGCATCGAAGATTTTTTTTTATAGAGCGCATTATAAAATTAGACATTCTTGTACCAGACTTTCCATATCAACTTCTTCTGTCCCATGTCCAGACTAATGTGACTTGGGTAAATATAAAATATTTCAGAAATACTTCCTCAAAACTTTCCAAGATAGTAGCTTTCAGATGTTCTTCAATCCCAGTGTTGCTCAGATGAAGCAGATTTTGTGAGAACTTAGCACCAACTACAAGCTTTTGGGGCAAAGACCATGTCTTACTCTTCTTACCCCCAATGCTTAGGTGTTGGCAATCTTCATCAGATGTTCACTGAACTCAATTGTTGAAATTACAACAGTTAAAATATCAATACAATATATGAATAAATAAGGTCTTTGGGAGGATTGTGGGAAAACACTGTTACTTTATACAAGTATCCATAAACACATGAAAATGCTCTCGTTTATCCTAAAAGCTCTATTTCTTATCAGTGCTACAGAGAAAAGCAAGTAAAAAGGAAGGATTTCCTGAGTAATTCATATAATATGGCTAATTTGTTAAAAATGAAAAACATTCTGAAAATTTTAAGAGGTAAGGCAAACATTAGCTATATTCAATCTTACATGGTATATATCAACTTAAAATTAATAGTACCATATAACTTTTATATAGGTTCCATATTCAGGTCTGCTATTAAATCGCCAAAAAGTAAACTTTTTTAAAAAAAGCTTTCAATCTGCAATTAAATTTAAACCATTAATTTGGCATATACCTTTTAAAGTCTATTAATTTAATATAGTGAAAAGTTGTTATTTGATGGAAAAGGCTTCTGGTGCAGGGTGTGAGCAACAAATGATTGTAAAAGGCATGTAATAAATACACTTTCCATAAACAAAGAGATCTCAATATCTTTAGTTCAGGTAAATCGATTCAGTATTTTAAGAATCATAATTTTATACTTTGCACTAAGCCAGCCTGGCTTTTTTTCCCCCAAAAGGTTAGATTTCGGAGTACCTGAAGCAATTTAAGCCTTTTGAAAGGACACTGGCTTTAAAAGAGTGGAGGAATAACAAAATATATATAGAGATATCAATATTGAAATATAAAATCATTGAATCTAAATGATAATGCCATCATTTAAACTAATTCTGGGAGATAAACTTAGTTGAATGATTTTTAAAAAAGATATAACATTACAAATTTTTTAAAGTTCAGTTTTAAAAGTAAGCATTCATCTGTAAAGTATAAAGAGTACAACAGAACCCTTCCTTATCTGTAAGTGACACTGTCCACCCATAATCTAGTGCTTCCTTTACCTTCCAAAATATTTTGGAAATTTAATCCAAAATGTGAGGACTACCCAATAATGATAATTTAAGCTAAACATTTAAGAAAATTCAGCACAATAAGGAAACATGTCACTGAAACAGGCGGGTAAAGAACTTGGTTCAAAAAGGACAAACTATCATTACAAAGGAAACAATTTCCTAAATTTAAAAGGCATAATGAAGATTAGCTATATGTGGCTTTTCCTGACATAAGAATTTGACTCTAGCATTTGTGTATTTTTTTTACACTTTTTAGTGTAATATGCTTCTTTTAACTCACTGGTATATAAAAAGGGATTTTAAAATCAGAATTATACTAAACAGTTAAACAATTGTAAAAAGTCAAGATCTAAAGAAAAACATACTTCTAGAGAGTCTAGAACATCAATTCTTAACACCTTTTCTGACATGATAAATCCTCTAAGTAGTCCAACGGATAAGCCCACATTTTAATCAATTTTTTCAAAAACTGAAAGGGGATAAAATATAGAAACTCAAGTGACTCCTCTTAGTGGCACATCAAGATTAGTTCTTCTCACTGTGTTGCTGTCCTAGCTGAGGTAGGTGGCACTGCTGCACATATTAAAACTCTTACCTGCAAGTCAGCTCCAACTCCATACCTTGTTCCCCCAAGAAAGATGTATCCATAAGAACAGAATGCTAATCTTGAATTTTCTCTAGTTTGTTTTTAAAAGCAGACACAAGCATAATACAAAGTCTTTGGGTAACAACTTGTGACACTTCCCAAAAGACAGGAAAACATTAGCAAGCTGGAGATACCAGTGGACAATCATTGTTCCAAAATTTAATGAAGGATTTAGAAAATACAAGTACATTCCTTAGAATGTAGGAATTTATATAGGGAATTTAAAACACGCAATTTTAAATTGTTTATATAAACCAGAGGTCTCCAACACATCCAATTCTTAGTCTGAAGCCTTTGCTGATTCCTCCCGCTATATAAAATATGCACCAGCCACAACTATTGGAAATTTAAAATAATTAGACAGAAAGTGATGTTGGAAGATCAAGTTCTAAAAGCACATCTCAGAGTGAAGTAAATGCTAAAAGAGAACATACCTTTAAAGTGCTAAAACTCCCAATAAGGACAATCTACAGATGTATTACCATGGTCAACACAAAATCTCCTCAGTGTCATCATTCAGAGGCTTGAAGTTTTATCCAAAACCAAAGAGGAACGGTTTTATTTTACCCTTGTATAGGATAGGGACTAGGAAACTTTTTAAGTAAAAAGATAATAAATATTTTAGGCTTTTCTGGTCACATCTTCTGGTCTGTTGCTTTCTCTTCCCCCCTCCCATCCACCCCTCCTTTACAAATTTAAGAATCATTTTTAGAGCACTAGCCATATAATATTAGGGTAATTGTCAAATCAAGTTATAGGTTGCAAACTCCTGATAGGGAAGAAAAGCAATTCTCTGCTAAATCTCCCCAAAAGTGCTCCCTTTTCTTTCAACTGGAAATAACTTCAGATAGAATAGGAGCTAGAAGTTCAAAGGACTGTAAAGATAAGTGATCTAAATTCTTCAAATTGGGGGACCTGAAGGCTCAGAGAGCTCAAGTGATTGGTTAACAGCAGACTACTCCAAATGCTCATTTTTTTCTCTTTTCTCTTTCATTTTTGGAATGCTTACATCCAAATTGGGAAATCTTTTTAAAATAAAATATACAGGAGTTATATTCACAGTTTAAAATATTTGTTTTATCAGTACTTTTCTCAGACTCTCAGCATGTTCAAGAAATTCACACTAAAAAAAAATAATCAAAAACTTATACCTTCTAATTAATATTGGGCTACCATGGACCCTCAAAGTGCCTAACATTCTGCCTCCTGAACACAATAAACTATAATAGTCTCAAGTCAGGCTGGACAGAATGGCTTCTGAGAAGCCTGAAAAAGGCCACAAGGTAGATGGGACCACTTATATGAACATAAAGATTCAAGATAAGCAAAACATGGTGCAGTCACTGCTCTTCTCTCAGAAAGTCCTTCTAGAACACACTGGGCTAGCAAGTAAACCCCTTACTAGGAAAATCAAATCACAACTCTTTACAATCTTTCCTAGTATAGTACTAGTGAATTAGAAAGCACTTTAATGCCACTTTTCAGAATGAATTCTACAAAAAACATTTTCCTTCAAATGGTAAAACGAAAGCTTATTCTTTTGTGCCTGAATTTCTAACCAAAACAAATAAGTTAGATATAAAGAATGAACTTTTCTTAAATTTAGAACGTGAATTTAAAAACTACTTTATAGAAAAATTTTACCACTCAACACCAAAAAAACAATCTATCGTGTCAGTTCTGAATATAACGTTTGGAATATCTTGGATAATTTAAAACACACACTTATGTAGCATTTAAATTTGTAAAATATTATTACTCATAAGCTATGTTTTGACCAGGTTAAGAAGTGCCATCAACATGCCAGCTCCTGAAAAATCACAATTTCATCAACTATGCTTATGAGACAATTTTCATTTTAGATATATATGAGGTAATGAGTTTTCTATGCATCACATCCTCACTTTGTAGATTAGGGGAATTAACTCCTTTTAAGACTGAAAAACAAGCCCTCCTTCCTCACTAAAAAAGGTTAAGGAAAAAAATATATTCACTTCTTAATGACTCATTGTGTCTTCTAAATCTTCCTTGTATTTTTCTGTATTTAAAAGCCCTTCTTCTTGAAGTTTCAATTTAAAGTCCTCTCTGATTCTTTCTAGAAGCTCTGGTTTAAAAATAACATCCAAAGCAGTCATTGCCAGAGCTTTGGCTGTACGCAAAGTGTAGAACTGAGCTTCTTGCGATCCTAAAAGGAAAAGAAAATAAGTAAAAACATCCATATTTAACAAATTTTCAAACTAGCTTCCATTATCTAAATTACTTCTCCAACTAACAACAATATAGTATTTTCTGAAGTAATATTACATAATGAAATAATAGACTAAATCAGTTTAAAAGGTAGCTACTACTACAAAAAAGAGCATGTACCAAAACATTTACTTCTAATATACTTACCTGCAGCTTCAGTATACTGTTCTGTATGATTCAAGGCATTCGTCCCAATGTAAAAATATGGATGAATCCCAGGGACCACAAAAGTAACATTTCCAAAATCAGTAGATCCTTGGAAAGGTAAAACAATACATTCATTTTTAATTGATAGTCCAAGAGACACTAGACCACACCTACTCAATCTCTGTAGTATCTGACATGATTTACTACTCCTTCCCTTCCAGAAATTCTCTATTTCTTTGGCTCCCGTGACTCTACGCTCTACTGACCGTTTTCTGGTTTACTGTCTTTTAAGTGCTGATGAGCACCAGGGCTTCCCCTTTGGGCTTCTCCATCTGTGTACTTAGGCAACCACGTCAACACCTGTTTTACCAATTATCTCATATATTGACAACTCCAAAATTTCCAACCTAGGTACATTTTGGAGTTTCCAGATTCAACAAGCTACTAGAAAGCTCCACTTGGATCCTATAAGCACCTCAATAATTTATAATTTATGCCAACCCACCATACCCCAACTGCTCTTTCTCTTGAATTCCTTATCTCAGTGAATGACATCAATATCCCATTTTCCACTACTGCATTCTTTTGAGTCTATTTCATAAACACCTATTGCTTAAGGAGACACGTCTCCAACATGCAAACATGTTAGTAATAATGTTTTTAAAAGGTAAAAATCTGTAACCATCAATACACTTATGATTCAACCCTGATAGCTGTTACTCCTCAGAAACTGAAAATGTCCCACATACTATCAATATGTACTTAGTGACCTTGACCTGCTTTCCCCCATGATGACTGAGAATGAATAAAAATTCTATTTCCCACTTAAACAGCTTGTCCAAAAAATAGGACTAAGCAAATTTAGATAACAGAAATATTTAGAATATAAAGGAAAATGTTGGCTATTTCTAAAGACAAATCTGCTCATTTGACATTCTACATTCGCTTAAGAGTTTTTAGTTTCTTGGTTTAAAAGATTACATTGCGGGGTGTCCCTGGTGGTGCAAGGGGTTAACACTTTGTGGTCCGCTCATGTATTAGTACGTGTTTTTGTCACCAGTATCAGATGGCCGCTCATGTATTAATACGTGTTCATCTAGTCTCCGGTTTTTCACGCCATGGTGGATTTATTTGGAACCATTAGGAGGTATTTCTTTGATCGTACTCAGTCTAGAAGCTTCACACATTATTTTGGTGAAAGTGTAAGGTGTTTTATGAGAGATATTACAGTTTTTTTAATATCCAGTAGTTCAGGAGTTGTGTGTGTTTTATTGAATGCTTATACCATTCATGTGGTGGCACAGAAAATGGCCGGCCCCAAGGGCTGGTAAATTTAAAGAGCACCGGCACACAAAGTGTTAAGTTGCAGCACTATGAAGCTACCAGCAGCCACTGCAGCATGAGTTCGATCCCAGGCCAGGGAGCTGACCTACAGTGCACAGCAGACCTCTCCTGTCTTGCCCACTGCTCCCCTGAGCAATGTATTTCAACAGATCCACCTATCTGCTCCCCACTCTGTCTTTGGTGAATACTTTCACCCCCAGCACCCCTGGCCTACAGCCAGCTCTTGTATGCATAAATAAACAAAATATATCTTTAAAAAAACGTTTATATTGTGTTATACAAACTGTCTTCATATACAAGAGCATAAGTGAAAATTTCTCTCCCCTCACTCCCCAAAGATCACAGTAGGCCAAATATTACTAACACGCCATGAAGTATCTCTTCCCAATTCTAAACTGTTTAATCTAGACACCAACTTCTAAATTTTGTACTTTTCCAATTTTTTTTCTATTAAGTTTGTGAGTGATATCATGAAAAATATCAGCAGTGCCTCCTTACCTCCAAAACCATTAAACAAACTCATTAACTATGGATGGCACTTCTCTTCTTCAAATAACTCTACATATATAAAAGAAAATAATTACCTGAAGGACCATTCAACATTGCATCTTCTGAGATGAACTCTATTCCCAGTTTTTTTCCATTTTCCATGTATGCTTTCCAGAGGCTCTTATTGGGAAGAACATTATAATAATCATGTGCGCCACCTTTAATTTCTACCTAATTAAAAATTATAAAACAAATTTTAAAATAAAAAATTCAAAGTCATTATCTAATTTTCAAACCAGTATGGTTCTCTAGCAGAAAGAAATTTAAGAGGGAACATTTTCCCTTCTGAATAGAAATTCTCTCAAATCTTTTACCTTACCTCAAACTTAAGATAATAAAATAATATTAGCAAAAGTCAATTATAAAATGGCAAATGACATTTCTTCTATTCTTAGCAACATTAGTTACAAACAATGACAATCTAATCCAGTATTACAAGAGAATTAAAATTTTAAAAAATTATTAAAAGACTATTTAAAATACAGATTTCAATCAAATACAATGATTTGTTATTTTCTCTAAGGGAAAAGTATTCCTAAGGGAATATTACACCTTGAGATATTAGCTACATATTTATTCTATAAAAACGTAAACACTTATAAATAAGGAATGGATTAATTTTTTTCTTTTTGGACACTTAACATATACAGTCTGAAAATCACTGCTGCTATGAGACACTGCTAATATAAATCATACAGCCCCTAGTCAGCTGCGGGCAGAATAAGGTAAATATGCATTAGGTCCTAACTCTTCACAAACATTATCTCATTAATTCTTTTTTTTTTTAAAGATTTATTTATTTATGCATACAAGCTGGGGTACAGGCCAGAGGTGTGGGGCAGTGAGAGGGTTCACCAGAGACAGAGTGGGGAGCAGAACAGGCAGATCAGAAATACACTGCTGAGGGGAGCAGCGGGCGAGGCAGGAGAGGTCTGCCGCACCATTGGGATTCTCCCTGGCTGGGCATCGAACTCGCATGGCGATGCTGCCGACAGCTCCACACCAGGGAGGCCCTCATTAATTCTTTTAAGAACCCTAAGACAGACTTTCTGATCTCCATTTTTCAAGTGAGAAAATGGAGGCCCAGATCCTATCTCTTCAACTAAATTATATGCTCTCTCCAGGGCAAGATTCATATTTTACATTAATTCTGAAACTTCTCATCCCATTGTATACTCTACTTGGTACATTAATGTTACTGACTTTATGGCTCAAAATCAATAAAACTTCTTGACTAATTTCTGGTCTATTTTAACTTCCATTCCAGCAAACTCTGTTTCACTATTACACATATCTCTAACTTCACCATAAAATAGATTTTGCCATAAAATTCCCTTTATGGGAGGCCTCCCTCGGTGCAGCGGTTGAGCGCTGTACTGTGGAGCTGTCGGCAGCACGTGATGCGAGTTCCACGCCCAGCCGGGGAGAATCCCACATGGTGGGGCAGACCTCTCCTGCCTCACCCGCTGCTCCCCTCAGCAGTGTACTTCTGATCTGCCTGTTCTGCTCCCCACTCTGTCTCTGGTGAACCCTCTTGCCACCCCATGCCTCTGGCCTGTACCCCAGCTTGTATGAATAAATAAATAAATCTTTTAAAATTCCCTTTATGGGAAATATACAGACTAATTCTAAAAGCGTAACTGCCAAAAAGGAAGAACATGACTGTCAAAAAAACAAATCTTGTAGCTCTGCAGTATCAGTTGTTCTAATTTCTGTGTAAAAAGAGCTGAGTCTTCCCTATATAGGCATAGCGTAGAATAAATATTAAAGACTTTCACATCAACTATTTTATCAACTAATTTCACATAATCAAGATATCAACAAATGAAAATGAGGCAAATTAGGTTTTAATTTAACTTAATATAACAACCTAGTCCACATTTATCTCTGATTATAACTTAGATTAACTCTGAAAAATTCTTACTGTGCATCCTGTAGCCAAAGCTGCAGCTCTGAAGCAATCTTCTGCTTTTTGGGTCAAAACTGGAAGTTCTTTCATTGACGGTGCACGGAAGTAATAGATTAACTCAGAGTAAGAAGGAATGATATTGGGTTTTACACCACCATTTTTAATTATACCTATAAAAAGAATCAAATTATTGTAATTGAGCTTGGAGACCATTTTTTAAAGTTTAAACATAACCATAAACTGTCTCAGTCAATAGTATATAGAAAGAATTTAAATTTATTAACTTCACAGATATAACAAAGATTTTAATATGCTGTACTACACACATTTCTATACACAGGGTGACATTTTGTAACTAATAGGAAAAAAATAATTGTTTATATGTACTTTAGTCTAAAGAATTTCTATAACGTTAAGAAACTATGAATCCTAACTATAAACTGTTAGGAATTCCTATAACTACAAAAAATAAAAAATATACTTAGTAATATGGGCTTTTTTGGTTTTTTGCATAGAAGAACTAGGGTGTAGGCCAAAGGTGCAGGGTGTGAGAGGATTCACCAGAGACAGAGTAGGGAGCAGAACAGGCAGATTTACTGAAATACACTGTTGAGGAGAGCAGCGGGTGAGGCAGGAGAAGTCTGCTACACCAGTAGGTGTGGGTTAGCTCCCTAGCCAGGGATTGAACTCAGGTCATAGAGGTGATAGCGCTGAGACTTAACCCTCTAGGCCACCAGGGAGGCCTTAGCAATATCTTAAGAGACTTATTTCTAGAGAAGACTTATTTCTGTAAGGCTTATTGACAGTTGTCCATTTCGATAACCTTTTGACATAAAAAAAGAAAAGACCATTGGTGTTAAGTTTCTATAACTGTACCTCAAGAATTCCACAAATATTTTAAATGGCATTTGGCTCTGGGAAAATAATTTTCATGCCAACAAGAATTCAAGAAGGGATTACTATGTATTATCAACTGCCAAAAACAAATGCATTTATTTGGAACTATGCAGAGAAAAAAGATTTACCCATTCAAAGTAATAATTAAAATAGATATGACCTACTTTAAAAAAACTTAAGTCTTGCTTCTTCCTTTTAAAGAAACTAAGGCAGGAAAAATTGTAAAAGTGCAATTATAAACTGATTTCACCCTATAGCAAAAATGAGATAAAGAATATAAATTAAATTATAATAATTTCCCAAATCATAAGGAAATAAACTAAAAAAAAAAACATTGTCAAAATAGTTACTTTATTACTTTATAATAAAAAGATATTACTCAGGAGTAACATCACTTGAGTAAATAAAATAAAAAATCATACTTTTTAAATTAAGAAAATGACAAAATTTTGTTACTATTAAGAGATCATAAAACTGGGATATCAAGTTTCAACTTTCAAATACCCACAGAAAGAACACAAATCCTTACATAAAATCATAATCTCGATACTCATAATGACCATTCCAATTGGTATAAATAATCGTGTCTTCTTTCCCATCTACAAACATTCAAGTGTCCTGGCACATGAATTTCTGAAAATGTTTAAAATTTTTAGACTATTCATATGAAGTTACATGAAATGTTTTTTAAAAAATATTAATTATTGTGCACTGAAAATATAACAAACACAGGCTATTACACAAAGTATTTGACATTCCTACCATGAACTCTCCAGGTTGGTTTCATTTGTTGTCTCAATACAGACATATTGTTGTAGGCAAGAACTGCAGCATCTAATGCATTTACTCCTTCCCAGGGATAGGCAGCAGCATGAGATGCTTTTCCAAAGTATTTCACAGTCACACTTGGAAATGAAACATCATTTGGAATTATTTTTCCAGTATCATTAAAGCAAGAAAATCCAAGCAGACAAAATTACCCAATTATTGTTCAACATTAATTCACACTATTGGGAGTTTTTATCTGCAAAACATTTGTAGCCCCAACACAGAAATTTACATGGAGATATAGTTCACTATTCTGTAACACAGTACCTAAAACAAAGAAAGCATTCAAAGGGAAAATTATGCTCAACTGACCTCCTGTACAAAATAAATACGTACACATGTTAATTCAAACTAATATGGTGGAACTGCCAAAATATTTTAAAGATATACTGTTTAATTTTTAAAAAGCAAGAGCCAGAACAATATATTGAGCAGAAGACTTCAGGGGAAAAAACTCTCAAAATTTAATTTATAGATATACCTCTATGTGTGTATATAGTAGGCCCTTGCTTTATGATTGGTCCATTATATAATCAAATCACTTTATGAGTCCTTCCTATTAATATAATCATTTTATGATTTAATATTCACATCATCATTGCAACTAACTAAACCTTGTGGATGGGGCATTTGTTTGCTGGGTACTTGAATAAACTATTCATATTTGAGCCCATCATGGTTTAACAAGCTTGTCACATGGATCCACATTTTTTAGTAAAGTACAGGAATTTTTTGGTTTCTAGTCTTTATGTATCTTTTCATATAATTGCTATCAAACTAAATCAAAATATTATGGTAACCTACGGGAACTTGAGAGCATATTAAAAAGTAAGTTTCATTAAACTGAAACAAAGAAATTACAAAAAAAAAACCACAATGATGGTGTAAAAGTTAGTGAACTGGTCAAATAATTTGGTTTTTCCCAAGTCATTCCATTAACAAACTTTTAAGTGATTTTGAAATGACCTTTTCCAATTTAAGTTACTTTATTTTTTTAAAGGTTTATTATACATACAAGAGCTGGGGTGCAGGCCAGAGAAGTGGGGGGGTGGTGAGAGAATTCACCAGCGACAGAGTGGGGAGCAGAACAGGCAACAGGTGGATTTACTGAGATACACTGCTGAGGGGAACAGCAGGCAAAACAGGAGAGTTCTGCTGCACCATGTGGGTTGGCTCCCTGGCTGGGGCTTGAACTCATGCTGCAGATAGCTTCATAGTGCTGAGACTTAACCACTTGCACCACCAGGGAGGCCCCCCAATTTAAGTTACTTTACTTCTTTTTAATGTCAATAAAAACAACATTCTCTCAGGGCCTCCCTGGTGGCGCAACAGGTTAAGTGCAGCACTGTGGAGCTGTCGGCAGCTGCAGTGGAAGTCCGATGCCCGCCTGGGGAGATTCCCACATGGTGCAGCAGACCTCTCCTGCCTCGCCTACTGCTACCCTCAGCAGTGTATTTCAGCCTATCTGCCTGTTCTGCTCTCCACTTTGTCTCTGGTGAACCCTCTCACCACCCCATGCCTCTGGCCTGCACCCCAGCTTGAATGAATAAGTAAATAAATCTTTAAAAAGAATTCACTTAAAAAAAATTCTCTCAGTATTTTTATTGTATAAATCACAGTCTTATACTTTACACTTATACTTTAAACTGTGCTTAACTTTAAGCACAGTTATGTGTTTAAATTTTCAAATTATGCCATCTTAGGATAAAAGATGAAATATCAATGTATTAGTGGGTTCACATTTCAGTATTTTCACTATTCAACTGATCACATCTGTAGAAAGGATTTGTCTTTTAAACTGGGGGTCAATTGTAAATATATCTAACAAGTCCTGGAGATGGGACTAGCTGTAAGAAGGGTGATCAATATACATGCCCTAATCTATCTTATTTATTGTCGGAGATTGTTAGGACAAACAGACAAGTAATTTTTTAAAAGTTAAATTTTGTTCTTGTTCTCTTCTCCATCTTAAAAATGGGCAATGAAAAATCTAAGACAAGACTGAAGGTCAACTGAGTTAACTTCAGGATTAAGGCCAAGTAGAGCTGAACCCTAACCCTGAGTTCAAGGATTATGGACTGGGAAGTCTGCCTGCAGTTGCAGGCCCCTTGAACCAGAGGCACTGGCAGAGATTTCTATTTTCTAAGGTTTTCTAGAGATGTACTGGTGTGTACCAGCCTTGAAATCAAAGACGCTATTAATTAAAGATGATAAAGAAGAAGATACCAGAGCAGTTAAAATAATCACCCTCAGAAAACAAGGTCTGGTGGGATGCTGAGAGATGTAACTGAGTACAATATAGAAGCACTGCTGGAATGGTTCTGCCCTTATGCCCTAGCTACTGCAGAGGACAGTACGTAGTTTTCCTTAAGCAGGTGGCTCTTTGTGATCAGGCCACTAACTGGGCCATTAACTATTACGGTTGAAATTTCTGGTGTAAAATATCCAAATCAATTCCATGCTGTATGCTCCTAGGTACCAAAAACAAATGAACTCTTCAACATAGAGAAAGATAAATAAAAAAGCTTCAGCAAGAGACAAATCAGAAGAGCACAGATAAGTAAATTCTACTTTTCAGTTTTCTGAATTTTCTCTCTGGAATCCAGTTCATTCCTTTGCTAAGAAAACAAATTAAAAAAGAGTAGCATGCTTTCCTCCCAGAACTAGTAAAGCTGTCTCCTGCAAAACTATTTAATTGCAAAGGCAACTCTGTATCACAGGTTAGATCCTTTTCCAGAAAACACATTACTCTCAGTTCAAAATAGGCCACAGTGTCAACATAGCCTGTATTATTCTTATGCTTCTTGGGCACTATTTTAATAGTCCAATAATGAACATCGTGTTAGAAGCAGCTTGCCAAATATCATTCAACGGAAATCAGGTAAGACATCACATCATTATCTTTCGATTTAGTTTTTAAATGTATAAATGTGGGGTTCTAGTCTATAGTTAGGACATAAAAGTATCCTATAGTCAGTTTTCCACTGAGAAGTTTATCTGAGCTTGATTACTTACTCATGTTCTGCCACATCAGGTAGATAAGCAGCATTCTCTTGGGATGGATGGGCCATAAAAACAACATCGAGGTTTTTAAAAGCCCCTGCTTCAATTAAATCAATTTTGCCACCACCATCTTCTTCTGCAGGGGTTCCTAGGACAATTACCTAGAAGGAAATACTTCTGTCAGAGCAAAACAACAACAAAAAAAATCCTTGTAGGAAAAAAACAGGTCCTTTTGCATATATATTCACAACCTACATTAGTCCTTAAACTATGAAGAACAGTTTTGTTCTGATCCTTAAATATTCAGTGGGCATATATGCATGGTGCTAAATTAATCACAGGTTTCCATTTGCATCGTTATAACAATAATTCAGTGCAAGTAGTGCTTAACACCACTGCAGGAAACTTTTACTAATTTCACAACTCAATTTTATATAGCTAATGGCAAAGATGAAAAAGTTAAATATTATATATTAAGTTCCGCAAAATTCTTTAGGGTTTATTTCTCAAAGCTTCTTCTTGACTAAGACTTTGTATATCTATGTGATTACTCATAAGTACTTTACTGGTAAGGAACTCTGGTTACCTACTAGTTATCCTCACAACAACCCTGTGAGGTAGGTGAAGTGACCTGTAACATCATTTTAGGGAGGGTGTTTTTGAGGCAGAGTGTGAAGTACCTTGCACTAGATCACAGAGCCAGTCTTCAGGCAGAGCTGAGATTACTTGTCCTCACCTTCAGGCCTGAACTCTGATTCCTTACTAAGACACCTCATTAAAAGATCTTAACTAGTTAATCCTTTATGAAGAACATTAAGTAAGTCCAATGTTAGAAATGGCCAACTATTACACAAACTTACTAATTCGATTCCACCAGTTCAACCAGGCAGATTTATTGGTCACCAAACACCTAATCAAACAAAAGAAAACTTTACAGAATAAACATTTTACTTTGATATTTAACTTCTTCAAATAATTTTTAAAAAGCAAAGAAAATTTATTTACAAACAACTCATATACTTTCATGATCATGTATAAAAACACAATGAAACAAGCTGGAAAAGTCTTAGCTTGCAAAACGGGAATCAACATAAATTCCATTTTCAGATTAGGCAGATAAACTTGCTAAAACAGACCACTGCCATTCAAATTAGAAGTGTGTACATTTTCCAGTCTCTCTTTAGAAGTCACAAGCACCCAAACTTTTAAACTGTTCTTTATTCTTGACCCTTGACTCATTGTATCTGATCACTACTTGCTGACTACTCTGGACCTTTTACATTATAAACCTTGTTAAAACCAAATCTCTCCAAATGTGTCATGCAAAGGCAAAGAACATCCCTCTCCACCCCAAACAAAACAAAGACCTAATCGGATGCAAAAACAAGCCCCCAAAGGCAGAAATTATAAGGCAGCTAAAAAGAAAAAGGTTACTTTTTAGGGTAAAAGAGAAAGGTTACTGACAATGGAAAACTGGCTTTATAAAGATCATTAAAATAAAACATTAGTCTTCCCCTTAACCTGAATGGTGATGATTGAACCTTAGCTCACAGAATGAAGAATATACCATCTGGAAAAACAGAGTAACAAAAGATTAGACTTACCCTGTGATAGATATAAACGACATTTACCGGTTCAAAGACTCGAGATATTCTTTAAAATCTTAAAATTAATACTTAAGATTTAAGGGTCAACACAACGGTATATTACATGTTTATTCGTTACTTGTATATTTCTAGAAGTTTGATAGTTTCCAAGGACTGAAAATTTCCTATCCAAATGCTAAGCATTCGAATCACAACCGCACCTACGACCGCCACAAACAAAAAGTTATTTGCAGCCTGATAAAAAGGAGTTGTCGATTTCCCTACGTTAATTACTTCCTCCTGAGACTGCACAACTTCGCCTGCAATTTGCGGTTGCCTATGTTAACAAAAATAAGCAATAACGAAAATCAGGTTCTAAGTTGTTTCCTAAGAAGCGTTCACTCTGTTGTTCACAACAACAGATGATGAAACAAAGAACAGATACATGCAAAACGTCGTTAGGCTCGCGACTTAACTACTGACTTTAGTTCAGGGGTTCCGCTTTCGGCAAAGGAGAAACCAGATGTTGAGTGCCACCCCTCCTTCTGTCCTGGGGCGAGAGGCACCGGGTCCGGTCATTCCCGGACCGGGTCTGGCCATTCCCAGATCGATCCCGGCCTGCGCAGGCGAGGGAGTCCCGCTCCCGGGCCCCACCTCACCTTCACGGGCGGTGGCCGGGGGAGGCCCTCCAGGGCCCCCTTCACACCCAGAGCGGCCGCCGCCCCGACCTCGGCGATCAGGTTGTGACCGCAGGCGTGCCCGATGCCAGGCAGCGCGTCATACTCGCAAAGGAAGCCCAGCTGCAGCGGGCCAGGCGCCACGCGGCACCCCGGCGGGCCCCACTCAGCGCGGAAGGCCGTGGCCAGCTGGTAGTGAGGCTGCACGGCCCAGGAAGCGGCCGGCGGCTCCAGCTCGAAGAAGCGCGTCAGCACGCGATGCGCATGGTGCTCCTCGTAGGCCAGCTCAGGCTCGCTCCAGATGGCGCGGCTCAGGGCGCCCAGGCGCTCGGCCGCCTCGTCTATGCGCTCCTCGGCGCGCAGCTTTAGCATCTCCAGCTCGGAGACGTCGGAGCAGGTGCCCCCCTCCACGGGCCGCTCCTCCCCGGGCCTCATCCTGCCCCGCACCCGCGACCGGTCAGCGCTCTGCTAGCTCCGTCGCTCGGCCGCGTCCGCGTAGCAGCCCACTGAGCCTGCGCGCGCTCTGGCTCCCGCGAGAACCCGGCTGTGCGCCCCGGCTGGCCCCACCGCTCCGGGAACCCCGCCTCCAGTGTCTCCCGGTAATGTGAGGTCGGCGGGTTTAGTAACTAATGGATGGGTGATCCGCCCCCGCTTGGGAGCGGGCCGCGCAGGGAAGAACGCAGGGCTCGGAGACGTCTTTCTTTTTTTAATCCATAGATTAGCTTTTTAAAAAAATGTTTTATTTATTTTCTTACATCTTTGTTAATTTTTGGATGGTATTTGATTTCTACCGTGCGATATAGTCCCTGTAGTTCTCCCACGACCAAAGCACCTGCACTGCATCACCACAGACCCCTGTGCTCTTCCCTCCCTTGTCTTGACCCCACCTCCTCCCCTTTCCAGGTGTGCGCCTCCGATCTATGGTCAGCTTGCAAGTCTTATCTTCCCCCACCCCCCCCACTTTGGTTTCTCAATATTCCGCATATGAGTGAAACCATCTCTTTTCATCTTTTTTCTCCTGACTTATTTCATCAGCATAATCTTTTTTAGGTCCATGTATGTTGCCACAAATGGCATGAGTTTATTTTTTTGATCCTTCAGTAGTATTCCACTGTTTGCGTGTGTGTGTACCACACTTCTTGAGCAAAGTCTCTTCTAGGCTGTTTTGAACTACTGAATTATGCTCTAAGGTCGTGATTACGTTCCTGTATTGTTTATTTTATACAGACATGAAAACAGTTTTATCAGTTCATAAACATGAGAGACAGACCAAGTGGAACTTAACCCCCCTCCCCAAAATGCCCTTCTTCTTCCTAGTAATGGTAATAGAAAACTGTGCAAAAATTTTAGTTCATAAAATTGGGTGTCAACATAAATGCTGCACAAAGAACACTGGTCTGTAGACCTAGGTTTTTAAGTTTTCATACTGCCCCCATTATCTTCCCGAGAGTGCTGGATTATCTTAAAAACTGCAACTACTCTAGTCTTTTGCTAGTTAGAATCAAAACTTACCAATGTCTAGAATAGCCTGGGAATATAGTAAGCACTGGCTGTGTGTCAGCTATTATAGTATCAACTATTTGAGTAGAATAGAACAAAGAATTTTAAATGAGTTTTTTTTAAGCTAAACCAAATAGTAAATAAAAGATTTGTGGTCATAAATATTCATGCTATTTTGTTGATTTGGATGTTTGTTTTGAATAGTAACAGCTTTGAAAGAGAACATATGACTAGTGTGTTTATAAACTTAATTGATGCTGACTGAACTGAATAAGATGATGTTTAGTTGGTGTTCACATTATAACTGGGTTTTAAATTACCCAATGAAGAAATTCAAGATGTCATATTGTAACCGGGCTGAGTCCAGTGGAGGTCGTGCCCCCTGGAGGGGGTTTGCTGATGAGAATGAATAGCCCCAGGGAAAAATGCTAAGTTTGCAGTTTGGGGTGGAGAATCTGATGAGAAATAAAAGAGACTGAAGGAGAAGGGGAAGTAGAGTCCTCATGATGTAGGAATAGAGGAATCAGCAGCAGAAAATGTAGCCGCCAAGATTGAGAGTTTGGAAATTAGACACCAGAAGTTTTTGAGCTGCCAGGATATATAGTTTCGGATTGAGCGTTTTTGAAATCTTTAGTGACTTTGGGACTGGCGACTTTGGAAGCTTTGCAAGTAGCTGAGCAATGGAAACTGCTCTCAGTTTTGTTTTTACTGCAGCCAAAGGAAGAAGGTAGAGGCCTGAAGCGGGCGCCTTCCAAAATGTGTGAGTGCAGTGTGATGGGCTGTCTGGCCACTGTAGTTGCTGTTTGCAGTTTTGCTGGCCTGATGCTGTGCATTTGGGAGCATTTGGGAGCACTTGGGAGCATTTCCAGTTGCGTCCTATGTCGTCCTCGTAAGTTGGAACCTGGCCTACACTCTGGCTGTTGCACGTCTGTAGAAGAAGGAAGACGCCATTTTGGAAATGTGGCCTATCGTTTGGAAGAGGAGCTCCACCTCAGCAGTGGCGGGAAGACGCCACCTTTGTTACTTTTCTGGGACTTAAAGAACTGGACATTGCTTTAAGTAAGGTAAACGGACATATGTTGACTTCAGTAATTCTTTGCTTTTCCCTGTTTGTTAAATAAATCCCAATGTTGTAGTTTCCTAAACGTGAGTAGTCTTACAAATGTGAGCACGGGTATAGAATCAATACAGTAACTGGTAAGCAATTGGGGCACTGCCTTTGACAATTTTAAAACCCCTTTTGCCCAGTATCAATATTCTTGTTTTTCTCTGGAAGCACAAGATGTGATAAACAGCTATTGACTATTTACTTATTAATAACACTGTAGAGACTTATATTTTGAGGTGTTCACATGTTTAAATCTTTCCTTAATGTGTCATTTAACCTAGTCAGGTTAAATAACCTGACTTAACCTTATTTAACCTAGTCAGGTTAAATAAGACCCAGCATATTCATACAATAAACCAAACATATATTTTGAAAATAAATCTAAAGGTAGCTAACTACGTGAAGGTTATCTGGTATTATTTTTAAGTACTACATATATTAGCAATAGCAAAGTAAATATCACATTCTAAATCTAAAAATATCATCATTCACAGTTAACACCCCGAGGTTCAGTCCTGAAAAAAATGCAATATTAAATTTTTGGACATCCTTGTCTTCATAAACTTAAGCTATATTTTGGTATATTTCTGATAAAAATTCCCCACTATATCTTGAGTTTCAATAGCGTTATATATGTAGCTGACTTTCAAAAAGGATATGCATGAGCAAAAACAACAGGTGACATTTGCAGAGCATTTATTTAAATACTCAAGAGTATTTGACATGTGCCAAGTGTTTCATATATATTAACTCATCTAATCTTTATAACCACCTATGATGTTATGAATGTGATTATCTTTCTTCACCTTTGATATATTACCCAAGATTACACAGCAAGTAAGCTAGTAAATTTTGGACCTGGTATAGAACATAAATCTCTCTCCAGTGATCTGCTTTAACCAGCAAGATTTGGTGCTTATGTAAGCAGACATCCAAATCCATAAATGCACCTACATTTGTCTATTCACATCAGAACCCACAATAACTCATTTTGAGTAAATTTACCACAAATCTGCCTGTTGACATCAGTAGAAACCCTTGTTTGTTTCTTATCAGGCGGCAATTAACACAGAAGAGGGACATACATTAATTCCATGTAGAAGCTACTATTTATATTATTTGTTGTGAATTAACAAAGTTGTTCATTGAGATGGAAAAAGATTCATTTCAACCTCATTTCAAACATGCGTGTATGTGTTGGATTTCCATTGCTGGCACTCTACATTTCTTGCTCATTGTGTTTTGCACCCTTGAATTAATTTATTTAAAAATTGTGATGGTTTGTTGAATGTTTATCTTCCTCTTCTGTCTTTAAATTCTTGTTTGCCCACTGTGTTTCCCACCTAACATGCCATGGTTGTGATATAGTCCTTCCTCTGTGTCAATAGTGTTGGCTTATATCTAATAAGCTAATTGAGTAACAGTATCAATTAGCCACCAAGCTATGCTTACTAATTATAATTGCCATGTTATCAATGTTATGCCTCCTCCTGGACTTCTCAGTCCTTCACCTGTGTGAGATGATGGGGTAGAAATAATTGTTTCTGGAAGCTGATGGAGTTGAACATATGGTCTTCTTGAATCTGATTAGCTCTGTAATTCTTACTATTACTTTTCATTACTACCCATATTATTCACACAACTGTCTGTGTGCTGCTACTAAAGATCCAATAGTTATTTTTCCTAGAAACAAATAAAAAATGTTTAAATTCCTCCCTTCCTTTAGCTGGGGTTGATCTGATGAACTAATTATCTACGACAGAACTAAGGTGTTGACTTTTTACCATTTTATTATTGGAGGGTAGAGAGAGTACTCATTTGAGGACTGATTTTAAAGTATAACGATGCCTCTTCACTTGCTTTTCAAAAAACCAATGGCTATCACAGCTAACTCAATTTAATTGTTTTTCAATAAATTTTAGAACAGGCTACCCATGAGAAATGAGTGCTTTGGTGGGGAGATTAGCTCAAAGATTACCTTAGCCCCAAAAAGCAACATTATTATTAAACACTAGCCAAATTGTACAACACTATACTGGACTTTATTTTTGAAGTTCAGATTCAGAACTCCTTTTAGTAACACAACAACAGAATTTGATCTGGTTTATATCTTTTTAATTAAGATGACATGAAACCCCCAATACAGACTTATAAAATATGATCTACATGAGAAGAAAAAATATACTGAAACACAGAAAAAAGAAGTGAAATAAAAAAATAAAATGAAGAAAATTAAGATAATGCAAAGACAAATAGAAGTGCTGGCAGTGGGGAGGGGGGGTATAAGAGGGAGGGGCAAAAGGGGCTAAAATGGTTCATCCATAGAGACAGTGCAGATATTTCACCAAAAAACAAAGCTAACATTAAAGCATTTAAAAATATAGAATAAAGGAAAGGTTTCCAAAAATACATGAGTCTTGCCTGCTATCTTTTCATTTAACAACTGAGCCTGAACATTTTTCTCCAAACCCTGGTCACTGCCTGATTTTGGCTGCTGCCACCGCTAGCATGCAGAGTACACAAATACAGCGCCACTCCAGGATATTGGTCATTCACGACAGCCTCCCCATACTTACAGTTCTCTCCCGAGAGCTCTCAGGCTGACATAAACATGCAACTCAAACGAGACAGCACACTAAGAAACCACTTCTGGACTAAAGTATCGGCAAAGTTGAGTGCCTTATGGCAGAACACAAGGCCCTAAGAGGGTACAGCAGTAGAAAGGTGAATTTTTGTTTAGTTTTTTTAATATTTTACCAATTGAGTACTGTCAGAGATGTATATATTCTTATTTTTTTTTTTTTTTAGATTCCACATATAAAACAGGTTATATGGTATTTTCTTTCTCTATCTGACTTACTTCTCTTAGCATAATGCCCTCAAGAAAGGTGCATTTTAGGGCCTCCCTGGTGGCGCAGCGGTTAAGCGCAGCGCTGTGGAGCTGTCGGCAGCGGCGACGCGGGTTCGACGCCTGGCCAGGGAGATTCCCACATGGCACGGCGGACCTCTCCTGCCTTGCCCGCTGCTCCCCTCAGCAGTGTGTTTCCGTCCATCTGCTTGTTCTGCTCCCCACTCTGTCTCTGGTGAACCCTCTCGCCGCCCCATGCCTCTGGCCTGTACCCCAGCTTGTATGCATAAATAAATAAATCTTTAAAAAAAAAAAAAGAAAGGTGCATTTTATTTGGGAGTGAAGGGACATAGAGGAATTGTACACATTGTGAAGGAGATAAAACTTTATCCAGACAATCAGATTAAAAAAAATATTTATTTATTTATGCATACAAGCTGGGGTATAGGCCAGAGGTGTGGGGTGTTAAGAATATTCACCAGAGACAGAGTGGGGAGCAGAACAGGCAGATCTACTGAAGCACACTGCTGAGGGGAGCAGTGGGCAAGGCAGGAGAGGTCTGCTGTGCCATGTGGGTCAGCTCCCTGGCCGGGTATCGAACTCGTACTGCAGTGGCTCTGGATAGCTTCATGGTACTGTGCTTAACATGTTAAGCCACCAGGGAAGCCCCAAACAATCAGATATTATTGTGAAGGGGAGAGATAAGTACAGATTTTTTACTCTGGGACAATTGATGACCATGTGGAAGATGAAATGGAAATAGGGAGACTTTGGTCTGAGACCAGCTAAAGGTTTCCTGCAAAGTCCAGGGATTCCACAAACATTCCACAGACAGAAGTGACCACACTTGGTACCTGGTTGAATGTCTGCATTTGAAGGAGCTGGCCATAGTGGAGGAATGAGAACCAAGGATTCTAGCATGAACAACTGCATAGATGCTAAAGCCATTAAAAAAAATAGGGGCAACGGAAGCTTGAGGGGCAAATTTGGGGATATGTATTAAGCAGGTCAAACATAGATCCTGCCTTCAAGAGGAGACTAGCATGGACACTAAGAACGTGGAGGAGCCAAGGAAAGTGCTTTCTAAGCATCCATTTCGCATAATGGTTATCCTCAGAGAAGAATTAAGTCATCCAGGGAGAGTGACTGATTAGAAAAATATAATCCTAATGTTCCCAAAGGTTTTCTGTTTAAAGTGCCCTTTCTCCTTTCATTTTGCTACAAGGTGAGAGACCAAGAATAGGAAAGAAGAGACACTAATGGAAAGTTCTGGCTGACCAGGAAAGATAGGAAAGCCAAGTCCTTCTTCCAAGTTAACATTTTAAAGTACTTACTATTTGTTAAAATGACACAAAGTGTCTGATCGCTGTTTACATCAGAACGACTGCAAAGCTAGAAGAGTGAATGACTGGAGAGAAGTAGTCAAAAGCTACAGTTTCAGTTCTGTAAAATGAATTAGTTCTCGTCTGCTGTACAGCATAATACCTATTAAACAATATTAAAAATTTGTTAGGAGACTATATCTTAAGTGTCCTTGTGAGACACATGAAAGAAATAAAAAAGTGGGCAGGAGAAAACTTCTGGAGATGAGGTTTAAGTTTATGGCATAGCTTATGGTGATGGTTTCATGGGTCTATACTTATCTCCCAAGTCATCACGTTATAAACATTAAATTTGTACGATTTTCTGCATCAATCATACCTTGATAAAGTGTTGTGTTTTTTAAGTACCTGTAAGACTCTCAAAGCCTTCCCATAGCATTATGATTTCAGAGTTAAAAGGTTGAGGGGACTCTAATCAATTCTAGGGATAATTCCTAGATTAGTGTAATTGTTGAGAGCATTTAAGTATCAGTAGTTTTGGTAACAAATTATAGTTGAGTTTGCCTTCTTAAAACATGCCTTTAAGCTGTATATCCTGTGCTAATGTAGCAACAAAAGAAAGGAATCTCCTTCCCACCCTGAGGCTTTACCTGGGTCTCCTCACCTGCAAAATTAGGAGATTGGGTTTGGAAGACCCATTCTTGGATAAAGATACTCCCCTACCTACCCATTCTTTAAACATCTTGCTTATTTTTATTTTTATAGCACAATTTAGTAGTAAGACAAGGTATGATTATGCTTTTTACTTTAATTTAGTTGACTATGATTGATGGAGAGAAGGACAAAGTGCACTCCAGAGCCTCGTTTTCTCTCATCCCTATTCTCTCTCTTGCTTTTATTTACTTTTTAAATACCATTTTCCTTATTTCTGATTTTTAAATATGTTCTAAAATTTTGTGTGTGAAATGGAAAGAATGGTATCTATCGATATATAGCAATCTTACAGGTAGGTTGTGAGAATTAAATGAAGTCAGTATACATGAATAGTTGGAATAGGGCCTGGCATATAATCATGTAATTACACAAAAATGTTAATATTTATTATTAAGATTATAGTATCAACATTTTTACATGTTTCTTAAAAGTCATTTTTATAAAAAATAATAACAATTATGTATGATCCCATCCATATTATTGTTATGGAATAGTAACTATTAACATTTTGGTGTACGTTTCTCTCCTCTCTCTCTCTCTCTCTCTCTTTCCCTCCCCTCACCCATATGTTCATGTGTGGGTTACAAACATCATCTGTTAGTGACTGCGTCTCTTTTGTAGTTCTTATGTTTGCTCCATTTTCATCTTTAGGTCAAACTTGATGTCTAAGTTCAAATCTAAACCACTGATGGTTATCACAGATTTTATTAAATGCTTTAAAGGGAGAGAAAGAGTGTTATGTCATACCCTGCAGTTTAGTTTCTTTTTAAAGAAAGTGTTTAATTTCTTTAAAACACTGACCATTTTCTCTTTTCCCCAAAGTCCTCTCTGGCAACTGTCTGGTCCCTCCCCTATACTTTCCCCTCCTCCAACCACTCTGGCAGTCTCTGGCCTATCTTGGTATGCAGATGTGGCTCAGAAAACCTTCAAGCAAGACTCTTAGACCTCAATCGCCTGTTGACTCTGTATCAGGATAAGTCAGTTCAACTGTGTACATACATGTTGACACACTCTAGTGAGAAAGTATGACACTAATTCTAAAAATTGTCTTTCAAGTCAGGAGAGAAAAAAGAAAAAGAACCTGCCAGATTAAAGTTGCCAGCATTGGTGCTGACTCTCTAGACCCCTTAGTGACACCTGGTCACGTGGACTCAGCAGAGGGTGCTCCAAGAGTTTTGGGATGAAGGTCTCATTCTGACCTTGATGGCACCCTCATCCCTTCCACACATCTTTTTTGATGCCTTAACCCAGGGAAAGCCCTTGTCATGCACCTTTCCATTTACAAAAGTTTAGGCCTACCTGTTTGGAAAGAAAGTACCAAAAACTGCAAGCCCCTAGTCTCTTCTACAGTTTTGGAAGGACTGTTCCATCTATAATTTAACAACTAGTTGAATTAAGCATATGCCTTACCTGCATCAAATCAGTTGGTTGTAATATTTTAACTGAAAATACCCCCTCTGTCCGGAAGTGATATTTTGATGTTCCCCAAGGTCACTATGGTACACCATCTATAAGGCTGTACACAGATCAAACCATGTCAATTTGCAGACTTGTCATTGTATATACTGTGCAGTCTTTTTATGTCTGTGTTGCACATATATTTATTAGTCTCCTCAGGCTGCCATAACAACAAAGTACTGGAGACTAGGGTGGCTTAAACAACAGAAAACAAAACATTTATTTTTCCACAGGTGTCCAAGATTAAGTTGCTATCGGGATTGGTAGATCTCTTTTCCTGCCTTCAACCTGACTTCAAAATGCCAACAACCATTTACACACTATTCCTCAAATGACCTTTCCCCTATACTTGCAAAGGAGGCAGGAAGAAGAAGGGGGGTGGAGGGGCATAAGGAGAAAGAGAGATTTGGTGTTTCTACCTCTAAACCCTATTGGATTAAAGTTCTACCCTATGAATTCATATAACCATAATCGCTTCCTAAAAGTCTTCTCTCCAAATAGAGAGAGAAGGTTAAGGAGGTATATAATTACATATATATATATATATATATATATGTATATAATATAATATAATATAATATAATATAATAATCCTTAATATACACTTATAATAATACTAAAATTTAAAACGTTCATTTCCTTTCAATTTCATGTTTGAAATTTCATTTTCTTTTTCCCTAATTATAAATGTGAACCAGATTGGTAGGTCTGGTAGGTCTCAAATGCATTTTACAATTCTATTTGCTCTAATCAGCTTTTCATGTTGACTATTTGATTAAAATTTAATTATTGTTATTATTATAAGTTTCTCAACTTTACTAAAACTACCTTGCTTTGTTATAAATTAATTTGGCTTAGGAGAAAGATTTGTTCAAGCTGAACTATGAAAAAAGAGATGTTTATTTGAATATCCAGTTTTTTTCAGGTAAAAATCATAACTAGTCAATTTTTAAAAATCTACAATGTCACTACAATTATCATTTTAGACAAGTAAATATTTTATTCATCCTCTTATTCTAACCAAGTGGCAGTGATTGATGCTCTCACATTTTTTCTTTCTTTCTACATTTTAAAAGGACAAATTTATTACAAAAAGGAGACAGAAAAGAGACACCTGGTTAGACATGTTCGGCAAAGAGCTGCTGCTGCTGCTGCTGCTGCTTCTGCTGCTGCTTTGCAAAGAGAAAAGGTGTGTCTCACATTTTTTTTTTAAATCTAAAATTAGTTCATAAACTTACCCCTCTGTTGTTGTTGCCAAGAGGTCAGTTTCTTTCTCCAGGAACACTTGACCATGCAGAAATCTGCAGTCCTGAAGACATGTAATACGGATCTATCATGTTGCTTTGAAAGCTTCAAAGCCCAGATAAGACAACATTCAATACCAGAGTCCAGCACAGATCAAAATTAATTGTGGAACGGTGTATACTTTTGAATGGAAGTGAACCAAAATTATACTTCAAGTGGGAATAAAAGACCTAAGGTCAAAGTTATAATACTGAAATGTCCAATGGTTTATATTCATCATCAAAAGAGAGAGACCCTGTACGACATAATTTTAAAATGCTAGAGAAACTATGAACAGAAACAAGTAATGCAATGTGTATAAAGAAGAGAGAGAAAGAAAAGAGGGATAAGGAACCAGCATGCAGCTGTGAAATATTTAGTGTTGTTGTTCTGTCTAAATATTTTTTTTTTTTTTTTTTTTAAGATTTTTTATTTTTTATTTTTATACATACAAGCTGGGGTATAGGCCAGAGGCGTGGGGTGGCGAGAGGGCTCACCAGAGACAGAGCAGGGAGCAGAACAGGCAGATCAGAAATACACTGCTGAGGGGAGCAGCGGGCGAGGCAGGAGAGATCTGCCGCACCATGTGGGACTCTCCCCGGCTGGGCATCGAACTCGCATCGCCGCTGCCGACAGCTCCACAGCGCAGCGCTTAACCGCTGCGCCACCGGGGAGACCCTGTCTAAATATTTTTATTTTAAAAATTATCTGTAGCAAATATAATAAAATACATGCAAATGTACAGTTGTAGCCCACAGTGAAGGTGAAATTTAAGAAAACAAACTAAGCTTAATAAACAGAAAGGCCAAAATTGCCAATTAATGTTCAGCCTATTTGTTTGCTTTCAATTAATGACTACATAAGTTTTAACAAGGTCTAGTTAAACCTGAGTTACTGTATTGCAAAATAGAATCATCCATCAAAACTGCTAATCCAAGAGAATTTGATCTTCAATTACCTAAGGCTGCAAAATAAACTCTTTAAACAACTACTTTATTCTAGATTCCAGTTTCAAACTCCAAATTATTTTCTGTAAAGTACTTATTATGTCCCTTTTTGACTTTAAGTACTATTATTTCCATTAGTTTCTTTGTATATTTTTAAATCAATACAGAAACTCAGGAAACCTCTTTTAATCAACTGTGGTTGACTTCGTATCTGAAACAGCAATTATTAGTAAAGCTTCACAGAATTGTGACCTGTGCAAGAAAATTACCTTGCTTTATAGAGAATCAGCTTAACCAATCCATGATTCTGACAGGACAGCAAGCCTATGTATGCTGAAAAACCTTAAAAGCTGATAGAACGATTGGGAGAAATAGTTTATGAAAAATATCAATTGGTTCTGTAAGGTTAAAGTACTATAGCGATGGATTTCACTTTTTTTAAGCTTTTGCTACTCACAATAGAGATATTGTTCACTATCCCTTTACTACACTTTTTTCCCCACCTATGGTGAAATGTAGAATTGATCACAAGGTTAACCAACTCTGAAGAAATTTATAAGATTAATAAATATATAAAATGTAGAACTTTTCCAATTATAAAAGTACACATAAAGTACCTGGCTAAAAATTGTACAAAGGTTGTGGATATATATGTTTGAAAGCTACTTTTGTGTTAATATTTTAGAAGTAAATATCAATGAGTTGTTAGGTGGACATGACTCATTCGGTAAGGATGTGTCTTAGGAACACGCTTGGAAACACAGTTCTAACAAAGAAGACAAGGCAACAAATAAAATTCAGAGTGCAATGTCTCCACATAAGAAATACTATATTTTACATGCACATATAGATATGTATATATTTAGCTAGATAGGTTCACAACATTCATAGTTAGTGAAGTTTTACCCAACATTATATGTCAGGATTACTAATAAGAACTCTTACCTCCCATCAAGTCAGGTCATTTTTCACTGCAAGGTCAGTGTGGCCTAAAAAAGATACATTCAAAGCTTCAACCCTATGCCCCCCAAGTATTTGACCTTATTTGGAACAAGGGTCTTTGGAGATATACTCAGGTCACATAATTATTAAAGAGTTTGGGAAATTAAGGATCTTGAGATGAGATCACCCTGTTTTACTGGGGTGGGCCCTAAATCCAATGATAAATATCCTTCCAGGAGACAGGAGAGAGAAGGTCAGGAGAAGACTGAGCCCAAAATTGGGTAAATGCAGGCACAAGTCAAGGAACTCCTGGAGATACTAGAGCTTAGAAGAGGCAAGAGAGCATTCTCCCTCAGTCCCTTCATTGGGAGTGTGACACAGCCAACACCTTAATTTCAACCTTCTGGCTTTCAGAAGTGTGAGAGAATAAAATCACTGCTGTTTTAAATCATAGAATTTGTGGTAATTTGTTATGACAACCCTAGCAAACCAATAAAGTCAATATTTCAAACTTCCCTTACCAAATCCCAGACTGCTTTCCAGTCTCATTTTCTTGTTCTTTCCCAGTTTTCCTCTCCTGTTTGCCTCCTTTCACTTCCTATATGGCCTCAAAGCCTTTGCACCTGCTGTTCCAGTGCATGGATTGCAGGTCATCCAATCTCTCTGAGACTTTCTCAGTGAAAAGTTCAGTGACCCTGTAGTCCTGCCAGTCAGCCACTTACCCTAAATTCCCTTCTCAGCAGCACATAGCTACTTTCACAGTTCTTAGTATAGTTTGTATCTCTTAACTTGTAATTGCTGTATTTAGATCCTGCCTCCCTACCAAATTTTAAGCTCCATGAGAATAGGAATCCTGACCACCCCAATTATATTCCCAATCTAACCCTGCATTTGCTATATACCACAGAGATTCCTTTTTGACTAATGGCCGCTGTTCCAGAAGTGTTAGACCTTGGGACTCTCATGGACTTAGAGATGGTTGTTGGCTAGGTAGGGTCAGCATATTACTTATTCCCCAAAGCCACCCACTTCTAAAACAAAAGAGGTGCTATTAATAATTATGAGTTATCTGGGCCTCCCTGGTGGCGCATCGGTTAGGCGCTGAGCTGTGGAGCTGTCAGAAGCGGTGTTGGATGACCCGCCAGGGAGATTCCCACATGGCGCGGCAGACCGCTCTCTCCTGCCTCGCCCACTGCTCCCCTCAGCAGTGTATTTCCCTTGATCTGCCTGTGCTGCTCCCCACTCTGTCTCTGGTGAACCCTCTTGCCACCCTTGTCCCAGCTTGTATGCATAAATAAATAAATTTAAAAAATAATTATGAGTTATCTAGTTACAGTCCTGGGTGCCCGGCTGTTGCAAACCACAGAAGCGAACGTGAAGGCAGGAGGTAACTAAAAGGGGGCTAGACCAAAACATGTTGGAGAGTAGAGTAACTTAATTTTGCTTAATTGTCAATGCATTTTCATTGCTTTCTACTACATCATGTATTCATTTGTTCGCCCCTTTATTGTCGGTCCCTCTCTCTAGAATGTAAGCGCTATGAAGATTGGGACTTGGCCCAATCAAAACACCAAAAACAAAACAAAAACCAAGAGCTCACAGTCTGAAAATTCTAATAAGGCTCAACACTGAAAAGACTGGAGGCGGAACAATTGCCAGGTTCTCAGACAAAACCCGCAGGGATGACGGCCACAGATGCAGCGAGGCATATGCCCTGTTGAACGCGGCTTTGAACTCCACCCCTCCCCCTCCCCCACTCCCCTCCCTCCGCTCCACACACCCCAGTCAGGCTCCTCTCTAACCCTTATCTGACCGGTTTCAGCCCCTGGGGCTTTCCTGGCCTCCACTCTCCTGGCACACTCTAACGCCAGCTGCGCCCTCCCCGGACCCCTAGGGCCCGAGTCTCCAGCGTAGATCCCCATCAGCAAAGGAGCCCGCGCCGGACGCTCCAGGAATCCCCATTACCCCGGCCTCCCGCGCTGCCCCATCTCAGATCCCCTTAGAACCCCCGGGGCCCCGTGCCGCTCCCTGCCCGGATACCGTGGGACCCCGGGGACACCGTCACCGTCACTCTCAAGATCTCCGCGGATTCCGGGCCCTCCACACCATCCCCACCAGTGTGCTCCGGGCCCTGGGACGAGTCCCGCGGCTCGGGCCCCTAGGATCCCCAGGCACCCCAAGACCCCAGCACCGCGCCCTCGCCGGAGCCCCGCCCCCACGCGGTCCGCACGGCCAGCTTGCGCCGCACGGCCGCCCCCCTCCGCGCCCGCCTCTGCGGCTGCGCGCTGGCTGGGCCGAGGCCGAGGGGAGGGGGTCGTGCCGGGGGCCCGGCGGAGCTGCTGTGGCGGCGGCGGCGCTAACCAAAGGAGCGGGCCCGGCAGGCGCGGGCAGAGCCAGAGGGGACGGAGGAAGCGGTCATGTCTCGCTACATGAGACCCCCCAATACCTCCCTGTTCGTCCGGAATGTCGCGGACGCCACCAGGTGAGCAGCAACGGGCGCAGGTTGGGGCGCGGGGGAGGGGCGGGTAACGGCGGAGGCGCCGAGGCGGACTGCGGCCCTGCGGGTCCGCCCGGCCCCTCCCCTCGGCCCGGCCCGAGCTTTCCGCGGCGGCGCCCTTCCTGGGGGCTACTCGGGGCCTGTGCTGGGCTCGCGCCGCTACCCGCGGGCGGGTGTTCCGCCCCTGCGCGCCGTGCACCGCGCCCCGGCCCCGCTTCGCTTTAACGCGCCCGCAGCGCCGCAGCAGGCAGGAGGATGCCCGTCCCCCCTCGCGACCTGAGCGCGAGCCGCCCTCGCCCGGTGGCCGACGTCCGTCCCCGCCGCTGGCTGTGCGTGTTGTCACTGGGGCGGTTGCCAGCGTTTCGGCCCCTTTGTCGTTATTCCCTTGATGAAGCCGCGTCTCACCGCCTAGATGAATAGAAAATGGGTATGGTGAGAATGCATTTTAAAGCAACGCGTACCTGGTGCCTCCCAGTTTCCTCTCCGCAGTTACGGTCAGTTTGCAGGTGGTGTTGGTTGGTTTTATTCGTGACACAGTTTTACTCCGTGTACAAAGGATAACTTAGTGAATGAGGTTGGTAGGGTTTCTTTAAGTTCTGGATACCATATAAACACCCATTATAACGGCGTGGGTAGGCATCCTGGGTCTATTCTAATGCTCAGTCCTCACCCCGTTCCCCCCCCCGCCCCCCCCCCCCGCCCTTTTGACTGTCTATATAATGCCCAAACAGAGATCTTAAGGAATGACTTCTTAACACTTCCTTCAATAGGAGACAGAAAGAATGGGGGGGAGGGGGCGCCATTAATAGATATTTTCATTTCACTACACTTAATTTGCCCCCTCCAACTTTTATAAATGCGCAATATTATCTTTTTGTACAAAAGGGAAAACTGAAGCGCAGTTTTAATGAATTATCTCGGAGCTTCACAGCTACATAGACATTGGAGTCCTTGAGTCCAGAGCCCTCTGGAGTAAATATAATTTACCTTTGTTAAGTATTAAGTACTGAACACTAAGTTAAGTATTTTTTATTTGATCCCTACAATTAAGTATGTCACAACTCTAGGCTGGGAATTAACATACGTTAATAAACATCTAAACGAAGCCTTTATTTATCAATACATCACATAGAAAACAAGCAAAAATAATGATTTGGGTAGGGTGAAAAAATTCCTACGTTTAAACAGACCACATAAATACTAATAAGCATCAAGCCTCTCCATTATGTCTAAAAAAAAAAAAAAAAGATTTCCAATTCTAATGGCCACAGGGACCAGCCAGGGTAATATGAAGCAGTGAAGTTATCTGTTTTAAGGCTCAATAGGATCGTGCAGACTGTAGCCAATGGAAAAGAACAGGTGCTATTTAAAGGGGGACAGCAGCTGCTACTAAGCTCCAGCTGATAACTGCTGTGTAGACATGTGGAATTGTTTGCACATTTTTCTAAATTTCAAAAGAATTCAGAACTTATGCTTTTTGTGTGTAAACAAGGTTTCAAAACACTGAATTAAATTGAATTCTATAAAATCCCCATTTTTGTAGGTCTAAAACTATGAAATATTGGCAGTTTCATGTTTCGGTACATTTCAAAATTTTAAATGTTGTACAGACCAAATAAAAACACCTCTACTCTAGATAATCCACCATTGAGTAATCAAGACAGGTAATTGAGATTTGATTTCCTTTTCCATTTTTCCGCCACTATTGGGCACTACCATTGGTGGGGTATGGGCGGAGGAACAATCAAAATCTAGGAGGTTTGTGGGCCTCCCTGGTGGTACAGGAGTTGAAGTCTCAGCACTATCGAGCTATCACCAGCCACTGCAGCATGAGTCAATCCCTGGCCAGGGAGCTAACCCACATGGCGCAGCAGACCTCTCCTTTCTGTCTGCTGCTCCCCTCAGCAGTGTATTTCAGTAGATCTGTCTGTTCTGCTCCCCATTCTGTCTCTGGTGAATCCTCTCACCCCTACACCTCTGGCCTACACCCCAGTTCTTGTATGCATAAATAAATTTGAAAAATAATTTTTTTAAAAGAAATATGTTTTTCGTTCATTGATACAGCAAATATATATTGAACACTTGCTATATGCCAAGCAGCTATACTAGGTATTGAGATATAATGGTGAAGACACCTGGTTTAGAAATGATTCTCAATCCTGAGTCTTGGAATGTGAAACCCTTTAAAATAATTAAATGTTACTAAGGCTCACCATGAGAAGCATTGGCTAAGTCCAGAGCTAATGCACCAGGCTGGAGTGGCTGTTAGGTTAACATTCCTTCACAGAGGATTCCAGTATTCAGGAACGGTTGAGAATCTTTACCCTGTATACTGTTTTATGGGAGCTGGAGTTGTGTTTTTCATCTTCATCATCATATCCTTAGAACCTGGTATATAGTAGGTGTTCAGTAAGTATTTGTTGAATGAATGAATAAATGAAAGAAAAACACATTGTAGCTGCCCTTTAAAGTCAATAGCCTAGCATGGAGGCAAATTTTCTATGGTAATTATTAAATAAATTTTTAAAAAAATAATAAAAATTAAGTATGTCATTATCGATTGTACTGTCTGGTATTTGGTGGATTCTTAGTTGATGTCAGTTGAATCTTTATGTTGTAACTCCTAAATTCACATCTCTAGGTTTAATCATTTACTTCAGGTCTTGAGTGAAAAATTAATATAATTTGTGTGATCACAATATTCAGTTGCTTGCAGCATTCATATGGATCACTTCAGATTCAGCCTTTCTATCCTGAAAGCTTCTTCTGCTTCTCTCCTCCCTCTTCAACCTACCTTTTTTCCAGCTGTTTGATTTTTGTCTCTGACCCCATCTTTCTTCCATTTGCCCAAGCTAAAGGCTTCCAGTCATCTTGGAGTCTTTTTTCTACACAGTATGGGAGCATTAACTTTTGCTAAACCATGATATGTGCTTAAAACTTGATGATGAATCTCTAAGATCCCCATGAGGCAGTAATATAGGGGATAGTGGTTAAGAATACACACTAGTGTAAGGTTATGGGAATTTAATTTCAGATCTGTCACTGACTTGGTGACTTCAGGCAAGTTAATCTGTTTGTTCCCTTATCTGAAAGTTGTGAGAATTAAGTGATCTCAATATGAATAGTAGCTAACATATAGCTGCACAATAACCGTAGGCTATTAATAAATGGTAAGTGTTTTGTCTCTACTTAAAGTGTAGCTCTGTGAAGATAAATACTATGCATGCTATGTATTTCTTTGATATCCCTGTTCCAGTAACTATCAGAGGCAAGTAGGAGGCTAAAAATACATGTCATATTTGAGAATGCAGTAGTTTGCTTTATGTTTAATGGTAAAATGTTCATTTTTATTTAATGGCTGAGAAATAACTTTAAAACTTATTTAGATCTAATTCTTGCTATCTGAAAACAAAATTAATATAAACATGAAATTATAATGAAGCAAATGAATATATTCTTAACAAAAGTTCATAATAACAACTTTGTATTGATAGTTGAAAATTCTTATATTAGAAATAAACTTTCTAAGATGGATGTACTGGATCAGTGTTTCCAGAACCTAAGAAAGTGTAATAGCCACCTAGAGTGCTTTTAAAAATACAGATTTGTAGCCCCTAATCCAGACCTCTTGAATTAAAATCTCCAGGTGTGAGGCCTGAGAATTTTTTTTTCTTTTTTCCCCCTCCATTGTTAATCCTGGTTGATTCTTATGAGAGACAAACTTAGATAAAAGCTGGTCTAGATAATATACTTTTTTTTAAGGTTTCAGCTGGACTCTATAGGCAGAACATTTTAATCCAGCTTTTCATATTTCTTTGCCTTATTTCTAAAACACTTCAGGCCTGAGGACTTGCGTCGTGAGTTTGGTCGATATGGCCCTATAGTAGACGTTTACATTCCACTTGACTTCTACACCCGCCGCCCAAGAGGATTTGCTTATGTTCAATATCCTTTATTTTACTGTGTGCATGTGAATATACTACATACATGTGTATGAACTTACATGTATTCAGGAGCATGTGTGATAAAATTAAAATTGCCTAATTAAATGTGTTTATTTCTTTATCTCAGAAAATCTAAAGCAGTCCACAGTAGCTGGCAAGCACCCCCCAGTTTGAACCAACCTGTTAGCTAGAATCCAACATAAACCGAGCAGGCGAGACAAAAGACACCTAAAGTTCAAGCATCAAGGAGTAAAGAGGGAGGGTGGACACAGATATAAAGACCTGGAAGAGGGGAAGTCTTTATCAAGCAAAAGACAAAGCCAACACCAGGTTGAGACTTCGGCTTTCCTACATTTACTCAGAGTTCCAGAGTCAAAGCCAAGTCTGATTTTGTTGGTTCTGCATCCTTATAAAGTCCATCTTGCAAGCCTTAAAGAGTAAAGGTCAAGGTTCAAGATCAAGTGACATTGAGGTAATTGCCAGTCTCATTTTGTGTTGCATTTCTTGAGCTTTTTCTGTTTTCTATTTAAAAAATATTGAACCAGTGAACCTCCTGAAATACAGCGATTTATTCTTTTTATATACCTTATTTCCATTTTAGTTAGATTTATTTATATTTGTAGTTAGTTAATTTTTATAGCTAAGGGAATTTAGTGGAATATGACAAACCAATACATGTAATTTCAGATGTCTGCAGATTGGCTTTATGGTGTTTTTTTTTTTTTAATAAAATACTAAATAGTAAAAGCATAAAGGTATTTTAAAGCATATTCAGAGGTAAATACAATCATTTTTAAAAGACTACATCAGTTTTGAAAATACAATGTTTTAGCTCACTAGTATGTGTACAGTTTTGTTATAAGTAATTTTTCCTAAATGTAATTAAAAAGCCATTTAATGAAGGTGTAATTTTAGTTTCCGAATAAAGGCTTCTGCATGCTGACTTTTTCAGTGAAAAACCTGATAACCTTTACTTGAAAGAAAGGAATGAGTCCTAAGCAGTTTATTGGACTCATTTCTTTCTTATGTTTCAAATTATATATGTATACTTCAGCTACACTAATGTATATGTTAGAAGTACAGTTACATGTTTGCTTCTGCTTTTTTTTATTTTGATTCATTCTGCTAAATTATAACAAGGCATTTGTTTTCATAATAAAAGTGAATTTGTTTTCTGATTATTCATATTTGAGGTGTGAACTTAATAACTGAACTTGTTTTTCCTATTAATTATGTCACATGTAAAAATTCATTAAAAATAATATTTCTACTTGATATCTGATATTCAAAGTGTCCTTAACAGCTAGTCATATTTGAAGATGTTCGAGATGCTGAAGATGCTCTTTATAATCTCAATAGAAAGTGGGTATGTGGCCGTCAAATTGAAATACAGTTTGCACAAGGTGATCGCAAAAGTAAGTGTGACTAAACATTAGATCTTGCTTATTCAACAGTTTTAGCAATTATATCTTCTTAAAATTTAATCAGAAAATGATAATGTAAAATGGAAAGCTTCCAGGAACTGGGGTCAAAGACCAAATTTTAAAACAAAAGATGCTCCTAGTATTCTTACCATTTAGGAATTTACAAGTTTTAGGACTTCAGTGTTCGAAATTGGGGCAGAGCTATATATAAAAATACACACGCGCACATATCATGAATATATGTAATTCATGATATATATGTATCGTGAATATTATTATAAATTACAGTATCATAGATAATATTTGTATGGCTATTATTTGAGGTATTCAGGTTAGAAATTATAAATGTTATACTTCATATTCTAGCACCAGGCCAAATGAAATCAAAAGAACGTCACCCTTGTTCTCCAAGTGATCATAGAAGATCAAGAAGCCCCAGCCAGAGGAGAACTCGAAGTAGAAGTTCTTCATGGGGAAGAAATAGAAGAAGGTCTGATAGCCTTAAAGAGTAAGTACAGAATACAAGAGGATTGAAAATCTTATTTTCTACTTCTTCTGGAAAACATTTTAAATATTAATAGTTTTTAAAAACAGGCCAGCAGAATCATTTTGGTTACTATGTATAAAGAATCAATTTTGACAGGAAAATATGCTCTTCTGCATTTACAAGTATTATTATTTAACTTGAGTTTATTGACTATCTTCCATTGTTTTTATTTCATGACAGACTTTAATCTTTTTAATAAATTCTTTCAGCTTCTGTTTACCTGAAAATATCTTCACTTTACAGGCATTTTTTGGAAGTATGTTTTTGCTAGGACAGAATTCTAGTTGGCAGGAATTTTTCTTTATTAGTCTAATTCTGTTTGTTTTTTTAAAAAGATTGATTTATTTATGCATACAAGAACTGGGGTGTAGGCCAGAGGTTTGGTTGGGGTGGTGAGAGGATACACCAGAGACGGTGGGGAGCAGAACAGATGAATCTACTGAAGTACACTCTTGAGGGGAGCAGGGGTCGAGGCAGGAGAGGTCTGTTGTGCCATGTAGGAAGCTCCCTGGCCTGGAATCGAACTTGTGCTACAGTGGCTCTGGATAGCTTCAGAGTGCTGAGACTTAACCTGTTGCACCATCAGGGAGGCCCAAATTTTATTGTTTTTCTGATAACCACAGTCAGCTTTCAAGTCTTTGTGTTACTCCTTTGAAGATAACATGTCTCTTATTCTCCAGTGCATTTTCAGATTTTTCTCTGACTTTGGTTTTTGGCAGTTTCACTGTGCTATGCCTAGTGTCATTTTATTTGTATTTATTCTACCTGTGACTTACTCATCTTGAAATTATAAGTTGATGCCTTTCATTAGTTTTAGAAAATTCTGGCCATCTCTTAAAATATTATTTTTTCTTCCATTTTTCTCTTACCCAGTTTTTCCTTTTGGCCATATGACTATGTGCCACATATCTCTTATGCTCACTTCTAGATTTCTTAAAATTCCTTTTTTACCACTGAGTTTCAAGTAGAATGTTTTTCAGTTCGTACTTCTGCTGTAGCTAGACCTTTGTTAAATCCGTGAAATAACTTTTAAAATCCAGGTATATATTTTCATTTCTAAAATGTCCATTTGTTTTTTTCTATAGATTCCTATATTCTGTGGAAATTCTCCATCTTTTTCCATCTATTGTGTCTCTTTTCCCCTTTTTTTCTTGAACATATTAGTCATAGTAACCTTTAAAAAATTCCTATCTAGGGGGCCTCCCTGGTGGTGCAGGGGTTAAAATCTCAGGGCTATCAAGCTCTTGCCAGCCACTGCAGCATAAGTTTGATCCCTGGCCAGGGAGCTAACCCACATGGCTCAGCAGACCTCTTCTGTCTCACCCACTGCTCCCCTCAGCAGTGTATTTCGGTACATCTGCCTGTTCTGCTCCCCACTCTGTCTCTGGTGAATCCTTGCCCCCTCCTTAACCCGCCCCCCCCCCACACCTCTGGCCTACACCCCAGCCCTTGTATGCATAAATAAAAAAAAAAAAATCTTTCAAAAAGAAACTTCCTGTCTGAGTAATGCCAATATCTAAATCACATTGGCTCTGTTTCTTTTATTTTCCTTAGTTTTTAGTTTAGTTTTTTTTTTTTTCACATGCCTTATGCCTTTTTATTGAATGTTGTATGCTGTTGAAAAATTATACAACCTCCGGGTGATGTTACCACCTCAAAAAAATTGTTTTCTTCTAACAGGCAGAGTATTGGCAGATCACAGAGCTTCGTTTGAGGTATTGCTATGGCTGATCTCTTTCAGCTTTTCTCCTTGGGCATGACCCTTACTTGCAGGATATGACTCTTCTGGGTTCTTAACTAAAAGCCTGGGTTGTTACATAAGAATCCTTGACCGTTTGAGACTTGAACTCTAGTTTCTCTCTCCACATTGTATTTCTGATAAAATTTCATCTCAGTTCTTGAACCTTCAGCTGTTAACCCTCTTGGAATCTCATTTGTACATGCACAGCTTAGAAAATGGCCTGTGACTTGAGAATTTGTAGGCAGATTTAGGGTTTTTTAAAATCCTCTCTGTAGTTCCCTCATCGCTGGAATTTTGCCTCTCGTCTCAATCAGTTTGGTAGCCCTAAATTCTTACCCATGTCTCTTCAGCTTAGTCAAATAGCCTTATCTGATTTGGGTCAATTTCCCATGCTGGCATTTGGGAAATGGTCTTAATAAAAGAATCATGGCTGATAGCTCCTTAAATTCTGTTTATGTTGGTTATTCTCCAGTGCCTTATAAATGTTTCTGGATTTTCTGTATAGCTGTTTTCCATGGGAGGATTAGTCTAGTATAAGTTGAATCCATGACAGAATTCAGAAGTCGTGCACCTAGGTATTTGTTTTTATAGGTATTATTTGATAAGTTTTAAATAATTACTTTCTTTTTTTCCCCTTTCCGATATTCCTATCTCTAAAGAGTTGTGTAACCCAGACTAAATTTGTAGGACATTTTCCAAAATTGACCTGTATCATAGAGTTTGTCTAGCAAAGTAAAAATCTTTTGGCCATATAGCCAAGTTTAACAAATACTATTTATATTTGAGCCAAAAACATGCATAATACAGTTAGAGTTGTTTAGTTGATCCAGTAGAAACATAATTTATGTAAAGTATGTAAGTTCCTGAAAGTGTTGTTCTCTACCCTGTTTAACTCTTTTATGTGAAATACGTGCTCTAACATTATGGATGTTTGCAGGTCTCGGCACAGACGATTTTCTTATAGCCAGTCTAAATCTCGTTCCAAATCACTACCAAGGCGGTCTACCTCAGCAAGGCAGTCAAGAACTCCACGAAGGAATTCTGGGTCTAGAGGACGGTCAAGGTCCAAGTCATTACAAAAAAGGTCCAAGTCAATAGGAAAATCACAATCAAGTTCACCTCAAAAGCAGACTAGCTCAGGAACAAAATCAAGATCACATGGAAGACATTCTGACTCCATAGCAAGATCCCCATGTAAATCTCCCAAAGGGTATACCAATTCTGAAACTAAAGCACAAACAGCAAAACATTCTCATTTTCGATCTCATTCCAGATCTCGGAGTTACCGTCATAAAAATAGTTGGTGAAGAGCAACAGAAGAGTGCTATGTAGTCTTTAATATAAGTTATTAAACTTCTCGTTATGTTAAATAAAAAATTCTTTGAGGCTTACAGAAAATGTGAGTTGATATTAGTTACTTTGAGCATGTGCAAGAAATAAAATCTCTGTAGCTTTGAATTAATAAAGATTTTGTCTCAGTTTAAGAGTCCACCCCACAAATTATGATGTGTCTAATGTCACCATTCTGTAGACCATCTTTTTGTTTACATTGTGGCAGAAGGATACATTTCAAAGGAAATGAGTAAATTGGAACTAATTTAGAAAACTCTAAATACTTGGATATTAAGTATTAGTAATATGAATAATATCCTTTTATAAAAATATTTCCTTAGAGCACTTTACTTTCATGTGTAAAGTAATTATGACTGTAATTGCATAGAGCAGACTTGAACTATTTGACACATTTTGTCTCTGTGTCTTCTGTTTAAAGTAGGGACAATTCATGGTTGATACTGGTTCACATTTAAAAATGATGCCATTTTTGAAAATAGAATTTATATAGAAATCAAGCATTGAAAAATACATTCTCTTCTGAACTCAAAAAGATTTTATTTTTATTGGGTGGAACAGTATGGATAAGTTTACATTAAATTGCATCCTGTACCATGTTCACTTCAGAAATACCAAAATGTTTCAGAAATACTGAATTTTGAATGGTTTGAGAGTTCTCAAGAAATTGTGTGAAACATGTACAATTCAAAAATACTCATATTAAGCCTTACACATTTGAACAGTGGTACATTTTGTATAAAAATCATTTTATACCATTATTTCTACATATATACTTTACATTTTTTTTCTGGAGCTCTAGCTCAAAACTTTAAATATATATAAAATAACCTGTTATTTTTGAGAGTATTTAGTACCTAATGTGAACTGAAGACTGCATCCTCAAAAGCCAACTTTGCAGTACTCGAATTTACATTATACTGCCCTTCATTTTTTTAAAACCAAATGATACTTATTGCTTTTGTAGTTGTTATAACTAAGAATTTCTTTTAAAAAATGTGTTTGTAGTTTTGTTTTTCAGAGGATTTTGGTAGTATTTGTGATAAAATGGTTTTACATAATTATTATAAGGGATATATTTGTAGAGCTCTACTTGTGTACCTTGTTGAATTATATTGAAAAACATTCTCAGCCCATACAGTTAATATTTGTATCTAGAGTGCTTAAGAAAAAAAACTGTCTTGAAAATTTTTAGCATATAGGAGCCAGTGTTGCTTCTATTTGTTTTGAATAAAACTTTCATTTTTCTTTGCATTTTAGATCCTATGTGTAAGAAAGAACTTTACAAAATAATTAATATGCTAGTAATATTTGAAAAAGTACCATAAGTTTATGTATACTGTACTTTCTGGATAGATTTTTCTCTCTTTAATCATAGCAAAATTTATTTCAAAATTACAACTCTGTTTAGCTATAATAAACTTAATTATAAAATTATGTGGCACTCTTGAAAATTTAAGGGATAGTCCAAAGAAAGAGTAAGACAAATATTAACAGTAATTTTTTATATTTTCCAAATAAATGGATTTACACACAAATACGTAGTCATTCTAAATACTAACTAGGAAATGATTATAGTGTCTTTATTCTGCATTTAATCATTATAACTTCGTTTAAAGTTAACAAGGCAATGTTTCTGAACATGTTTAATCCTTTACCGCTTGGTTTTCCATAGTAATACCTTGGTTGGTTAGGAGGATACTAGTTGGTTTGATGGGAAAACTAGGATGATAATAGTTCAAACTTTCTTGAGCACTTACTTTGTTTTTGGCAGTGCTTAAAAGTCTTATACACTCACCTGTTTGAGTGTAAAGTTGTCACTCATCATGACTTTATGAGGTAAATATCAATGAGTGAGGAAAGTGAGGCCAGAAAGTAAGTCACAGGCAAAATGTCACATAACCATTAGGCTTTTGGGCTGGGGGATGGCTGGACTCCATACTGCCTGTGCTTGACTACTATGCTGTGACTTTTAGGAAACTGATAAATATGTGACTAAAGTGTTTTAGAGGAAAAGGAAAGAATAGACAAAAAAAGAAATGGTTATAGGTGTCAATGAAATGGATTCTGTGACTCTTGCGTGGAAATTGGCATTTGTGCTGGTATCATGGAAAATTGTCTTCTGGGTTTATCTCTATTCTATGGTTCATTTTTTAAAAAATATTTATGCATACAAGAGCTGGGGTGTAGGCCAGAGATGTGGGGTGGCGGTGGTGAGAGGATTCACCAGAGACAGAGTGGGGAGCCGAACAGGCAGATTGACTGAAATGCACTGCTGAGGGGAGCAGTGGGGCAAGACAGGAGAGGTTGGCTGCGTCATATGGGAATCTCCCTGGCTGGGGATTGAACTCATTCTGCAGTGGCTGCGGATAGCTTCATAGGCTGAGACTTAACCCCTTGCGCCACCAGGGAGGCCTTTAGGGTTCATTTTGTTAAAGAATTGTTTCTTGGACCAATTAAGAGGATACTTAGGGTAAGACTGTTAATAAAGCAAGTGTCTTAGACATCTGTGATCATTTTCAGGTACTTAAACCAAGTTTAGTCTAGGGGCATTAACCTCTTTTTTCCTGGTCACAGAGAATAAGTTAATATCAGTGAAAATAAAGATGGCCACTACAACTGCTTGTTTTCTTTCTCCCCATGAGTTATGATTTCTGTATAGTAGCAGGTATCTTGCAGCTGCAAATGCATAATGGGAGATTATGCTGTATTTTTTTATTTGGTTATTGGGATTTAATCTTGGTCACTGAGCTATAACTTTTAAATGCAAATTAACAAATTTCAGGATTTTATATATTATTTGCATTGTTTACTTAAGATTCAGCTATTCTAAGACGTTGTGCTACAAATAAGAATTTCTTTGATCTAATGCCATTCCAAGAAGCAAAGTTAAAGTTTAAAGGGAATAGTACTTAGAAACACTTTCATAATTCTTCTACATTAAAATTCTAATTTCCTATTTAGAGTTGAACGTTTTTTCCAAACAGGTTGGTAGAATATTTAGAGTACTGGTATAGATAAATATGTGCTTCAGGGTCTGGTAGATAATCTTAAATTGGCATCATAGAACCATAATTTTAGGTCTAGGCCCTATTGGTTTCAAAGCAAGTCTGTGATTCTGAAGAATTTAAGTACCAGTGGTTCAGTGATTCATAAAAGTGTTTGAGTCAGAACTTGGTTTTAATGTCACACACCCATTTACTGTGCATTCTTTTTTAAAAAAATATTTATGCATACAAGAGCGGGGGTGTAGGCCAGAGTTGTGAGGATGGTGAGAGTTATCCCCAGAGACAGAGTGGGGAGCAGAACAGGCAGATCTACTGAAATACACTGCTAGGGGAGCAGTGGGCGAGACAGGAGAGGTCTGCTGAGCCATGTGGGAGGCTCCCTGGCCTGGGATCTAATTTTTTTAAAGATTTATTTATGCATGCAATCCTGGGGTACAGACCAGAGGTGTGGGGCAGCTAGAGGGTTCACCAGAGACAGAGTGGGGAGCAGAACAGGCAGATCGGAAACACAAGGCAGGAGAGATCTGCTGGGCCATGAGGGAATCTTCCCCAGCTGGGTGTCACCTCAAGTCACAGCTGCACTCCAGTGGATGCTCCTGACAGCTAGGCTCCTAACCCACTGCACCACCGGGGAGGCTTTGGGGGAGGAATCTAATTCTTGCAGCAGTGGCTGTAGAATGCTTCATAGTGCTCAGACTTAACCCCTTGTGCCACCAGGGAGGCCGTTACTGTGCAATCTTGGGCAAATTAACATCTGTGAACTTCAGTTTCTTTACCTGTAAAATGTGTATTTCTGTCCCATAGGATTGTTAGGGTTTAAAGAGATGCCCAGCCAAGTGCAGGGTACGTATTCAAATGTTAATTTCTTTCACTTTTCTTATTAAATGCATATTTTAGAGAACATGTTCAAGTAATACATGAGTACTATGCAACTTAGCATCTAAACTTAGCATCATCCTTGATGAAAATATGCTATTTATGTTTACGATCATAAGCATTAACTCTGACTTTGGTATAGCAGGTCAGTCAAGGCCCTTTGGAAAATTTATATTTCAAATACCTTTAAAAATATAACTGCAAATTTAGTGTAAAAAATTCAGTCAGAAGTCTTTTAGGACTGGCATTTCTTGATAGAAGTATTAGATATTCCAAGTTGATTTAACTTCTCTCAAAACAATAATAATGACAAATACCATTTCATTGATTTAAAGGAATCGTAAAGACAACCCTCCCCCCACCCCCTATGGTAGTATAATGTTTTCATTCTATTTGGAGCAAAGTGTTATATGATTAGTCTTTCTTGAATCTTCTATTCTAGGAATAAACCATAACTCTGAACTAAAGAAATATCAACTTGCAAACCAATGCTCAGTGGGTTTGTGGTTACCATTTCTTAACAGTATTAGTGATTTTAAGTATATATTTGGTTCACACAAAGCACCATATTCAACCTATATTTGTTTATAAACTTGTAAGTAAATTACAAATTAAAATCAAGAATATCTTACTGTGTGCCAGGTTTCAAGTTCTTTAAGCATGCTGATAGAAAAGTAAAAGGATCTGTCTCTTCAGATGAGAGAATGTCTACTCAGTAATCCTTACTTCCTCTTAGAAATTGATTCCATATTCATTACTGTTTGATTTTATTTGTTACAGCCTGTATAGGATAAGTAGTTTCTCAAAAAAAGTGTAATTGAAGTGAGAAAATTACTACTCTAGTCTCGGAGTGTAATTTGTTAACTAAATGCCTATGTACTATAAATTTTTTAGAAATGGCTTCACAGAGGTTGACTGAGATTCTTGTTTTCTTAACTTACTCCTAATAGTATATACTTAAAATGCTATTAAGTTGACTGTAATTTAAAATCTCAATTACAAAAGTCTTCCCTAGCTGTAACTGATAGCCTGTTTATTGAAATCTAAGTCTTTTTAGAGGGAAATTAGGAACCATTTCTATTATAACTGTAAGGCAGTATCTGCTTTGTAGTAGTAATTACATCTTGAGAAAAAGTACTCTGTTGAAGAACTTTTCAAAATTGATATAATTGGTCAAACACTTCTGTGCAATCTTTTATTTTTTTTTAAAGATTGATTTTATTTATGCATACGAGAGCTGAGGTGTAGGCCAGAGGTGTGGGTGGCTGAGAGGATTCAGAGACAAGAGTGGGGAGCAGAACAGGCAGATTGACTGAAACACACTGCTGAGGTGAGCAGCAGGCAAGGCAGGAGAGGTCTGCTGTGCCATGTGGGAATCTCCCTGGTGGGGGATCGAACTCTTGCTGCAGTGGCTGCTTAATAGCTGCATAAGCTGAGACTCAACCCCTTGCGCCACCACAGAGGCCCAATCTCATTTTAAAAATAAGAATGAATGTTATTTAAAATTTTGTTTTGACACATTGTGAAGTATTTATGTAATTTCACAAGAACTTTAGGAAAAAGCATTTTCATCATTGTGAGTAAACCTTAAATTTTGGGCCTTAAAATGTTAAATATAACTGATTACAAAACACTCATGATCTAGTTCTGTTAAGCCATTCATTACAATTTTATTTTTTTAATTGTTATTTTTATTTGTGTTGTTTACATTACTGTATATTCCCTGTAGGTTTCCCATCACCAATTCACCCGTGTACCGTCACCACAGTCCCCTGTGCTCCCCTCTCCCCTGTTCTGAGCCCCAATCCTCCCCCCTCTCGCTGACTGTCGCTCTTGTATTTGGTTCCCCTATATTCCTGTTATAAGTGAGACCATTTGATATTTTTCTTTTTCCTTTTGGCTTATTTCACTGAGCATGATCCCTTCTAGTTCCATCCATGTTGCTGCGAATTGCATGTGTTTATCTTTTTTGTATGCTGAATAGTATTCCATTGTGTATATGTACCACATCTTCTTGATCCAGTCATCTATTTTGGGGCATCTGGGTTGTTCCCATACCTTTGCTATTGTAAATAGTGCTGCATTAAACATACGGGTGCATGTATCCTTTTGAATTAGTGTTTTTGTGTCCTTTGGGTATATTCCCAAAAGTGGTATTGCTGGGTTGTATGGTAGCTCCACGTTTATTAGTTTGAGGAAACGCCATACGGCTTTCCATAGTGGTTGGACCAGTTTGCATTCCCACCAGCAGTGTAGAAGAGTTCCTTTTTCTCCACATCCTCACCAGCATTTTTTGTTGCCTGTTTTTTTAATGTGCACCATTCTCACTGGCGTGAGGTGGTATCTCATTGTGGTTTTGATTTGCATTTCCCTGATTATAAGTGATGTTGAACATTTTTTCATATAGCTGTTGGCCATTTGCTTTTCTTCTTTGGAGAAGTGTCTTTTTAGTTCTTCTGCCCATTTTTGGCTGGATTTTTGACTTTGTTTTTGTTGAGTTGTGTAAGCTCCTTGTAGATTTTAGTTATCAGTCCTTTATCAGTTGTATTGTGTGCAAAGATTTTCTCCCAATTAGTAGGGTGTCTTTTTTTGATTATTGTGTCTTTTGCTGTACAGAAGCTTTTTAGTTTGATGTAGTCCCATTGGTTTATCTTTTCCTTGACTTCCTTCACTCTTTGGGATGTGTCTTTAAAGATTTTGCTGAGATGTATGTCGTGTAGTGTTTTGCTGAGATGTATGTCGTGTAGAGTTTTGCCTTCTATAAATTTTACGGTTTCAGGTCTAATGTCCAGGTCTTTTATCCATTTTGAGTTGGTTTTGTTGCCGTTGGTTTTGTAGCAGTCCAGTTTTCCCAGCACCATTTATTGAACAAGCTAACCTTGCTCCATTGTATATTCTTCACTCCTTTGTCAAAGATTAGTTGTCCATAGGTATGTGGATTTATTTCTGGGTTTTCTATTCGATTCCATTGGTCTGTGCTTCTGTTTTCGCTCCAGTACCATGCTGTTTTAATTATTAGGGCTTTGTAGTATAATTTGAAATCTGGGAGTGTAATCCTTCTATTTTCTTTTTAGTCAGGAGAGCTTTGGCTATTTGAGTTTTTTTGTGGTTCCATATGAATTTCATCAATATTTGTTCTATTTCTTTGAAGAATGTCATTGAGATTTTTATCAGAATAGCATTGAATCTGTAAATTGCTTTTGGTAGTATGGCCATTTTGATAATTCATTACAATTTTAAATGTATATAAACATTAACCATTTTTGCTATTGTTTATACTTTATAATTCTGTAATTCCCTACTCTTACCATATAATCAACTAAATGGAGTTTAAAAAGCACTTAAAAACATGCGAACACAGAAGTATACAGAGCTCTGAGTTACCTGTCAGTAGTCAAATATAATTGGTATTCTTTAAGAGGTTTTTTTTTGGTGATAACATTTTGTTTGCCCTTTGTTTTATTTTGACTAAAAGGTTATTGTTTTATAAAAATGACTCTCGTGGAAAGTGAAAATGTCATCATTTAAGGAGTAAGTTTAAACACTTAGCCTGCCATTAACTCTGCTGATACTAATTCAGCATGAAAGGCCTGAAAGGGTAGGGACCAAACAAGTGTTAGTTGCACGCTGCCTTGCCCTTCTCCCTACTCCAGTACTAGCCATTCAGTTGTCCATTTTCATCCCATTTGAGTATCTCATGCACACATTTTCCTTCACTGAAGTTCAAGTTATTCCACTTCAGATAATTTTTTAATTTTCCTCTCAAACCCTGGGCAGTTATAAATTCCCCTCAGAATCTTTATAATCTCCACCTACCTATTAATCCTCTAAAGTTTCAAGTATTGGGCCTCCCTAGTGGTGCAATGGGTTAAGCACATCAACTGCAGCACTAGTTTGATACCTTGCCAGGGAGATTCCCGCACGGCACAGCAGACCTCTCCTACCTCACTCACTGCTCCCCTCAGCAGTGTACTTCGGTCGATCTGCCCATTCTGCTACCCACTCTGTCTCTGGTGAATCCTCTTGCCCCCCCATACCTCAGGCCTACACCCCAGCTTGTATGCATAAATCTAAAAAAAACCAATTTGACACTTGACTTAAAAAAAAGTTTCAAGTGTTAACATTTTTGTCAAAATTAACATTAAATAGCAATTGTTATATTTTCAAAATAAGCAAATACTTAAATGCCTTATCCTTTCTCTAACTTTCAGATCCTATTTACGATGAAAGTTAAAAGATTACTTTATCTGTGCTTTTTGCTACATGTAAATGAGTTATTTTAGAATTATTAAATACTCATGTACCATGATGGAGTGAACTAGTAAAGCAGTCTTAATTTTCCATAATCTTATCAACGTTTTATTATAAAAATCTTTAGTAAGGAGATAATTTTACAGTGACCATCCATAGACTAGATTCTATAAGTAACAAAAAATTATACTTTGTCCCATAGATATTCCATCCCATCCAACTACCCCATTGTTTTTTGACACAGTAAAATTTGAAAAAGAGGATTGTGGGTATTTTAATGATGGGAGAGTTATGGTAACCACACCAGAGGGGAGAAACTCTATACTGTCAACATAGTAACAAGGATGTAAAACAATGGTACTTCATTAAGATTTTAAATTAACATTTATAAACAGTTCTCTATTACCTATGGAGCAATTAGGAGATCTTGGTTGAATATCTCATATATATAATTGTCTTAGTTTTGAAATTCAGGACCTGGTGTCAAGCATCAGAAACCTAAACACAGAAAAGAAAACATGGTTAAGGAGACTAGACTCAATGAATAGAAACTAAGACCCTTGGAAAGCTGATAAAAATGGGCAATCTGATCTTTGATATTAATCCTTTGGTTCTAAAAATTTGAGAGTTACGAATGCCTGATGATTTGAAGAGTGGAGATAATTCAATTTTTTAAGGGACTATGGAGAGACCTTAGTCAATAGCAAGAAGATCCCTGTAATTGTAGATTTATCCAATGTTTTGATAGGAAAAACTAAAGTCATTTATGATTCCATGATGCCAAGTAAAGTATAGTAATAAAGAGTTTTCTGTTTAAAGTACTTTCTGTTGGAAAGCAACTGAGTTCACTTTAAATCAAATATTTGCATGTTTGGAAAGAATCAAAAGTCGGGGCCTCTCTAGTGGCGGAAGGGGTTGAATATCAGTACTGTGAAGCTGTTGGCAGTCGCTGCAGCGTGTGTTTGACCGCTGGCCAGGGAGCTGACCCACATGGCACAGCAGACCTCTCCTGTCTGGCCCGCTTCTCCCCTCAGCAGTGTATTTTAGTATTTCTGCCTGTTCTGCTCCCCACTCTGTCTCTGGTGGGTCCTCTCACCCCCCCTCAACACCTCTGGCCTGTACCCCAGTTCTTGTATGCATGTAAATTAATAAGTCATCCAAATGTCTTCTACCTGCCATCTCTTCTCAAAGATTATATACTACTAAGAGCACATTTGTAATTTGGTTTTGACAACTAGTCACATTGATCTCTTAGACTGAAAGATCTGTAATAATTTAGGCATAACTATGTGGATATGAACAGCTTTGGAGGAGTTTGATTAGTACCTATTATCTTTCCAACCAGATAAACCATGTTTCTTCTGCCACTTTATGTATTAGAATAGGGAAGATAACTTTCCTGAGTCCTTTCTTATACATTATAAAAGTTATCACTGTCTGAATGACTAGAGTAATTTTAATTATTGTTTTTAAGCATGTAATTTAGTCTTTTAAGCTATTGCTAGATGTTCAAGATACATGACCTCTTAAATGTTTTTTTTTAAAGTGAGAAATCCTCTTATTATTATTATTATTATTTTTTAAAGATTTATTTTTTATTTATACATACAAGCTGGGGCACAGGCCAGAGGCATGGGAGGCGAGAGGGTTCACCAGAGACAGAGTGGGGAGCAGAACAGGCAGATCAGAAATACACTGCTGAGGGGAGCAGCGGGCGAGGCAGGAGAAGTCTGCCCCACCATGTGGGATTCTCCCCCGTGGAGCTTCGAATTTGCATCATGCGCTGCCGACAGCTCCACAGCGCAGCGCTCAACCGCTGCACCACCAGGGAGGCCCTTAAATGGGGTTTGAATAGAACAGGTAGCCTCCTCTGACAAATGTGCATTTTATTCTATGATTATCCATGTAGGTTGCTTTTGCCAATCCCATTTTCTCCTTTTCTGCCATTAGTTAATTCAAGACAGTAATGCCACATAATCTATGATAACACTGGTCAACAAATATTTACAAAAGTCCTATTACTGAAATAAAATTAGCCATTTCCTATTAATTTGTATGTCTCAACACGAATATAACAGCCAAATTCTAATTTTGGCTCTAATTTTTTTTTTTGTAATCTGCAATAAATTGATGTTTACATCATAAAATGCATGCCAGGCGCGGCAGACCTCTCCTGCCTCGCCCACTGCTCCCCTCAGCAGTGTGTTTCCATCTCATCTGCCTGTTCTGCTCCCCACTCTGTCTCTGGTGAACCCTCTCACTGCCCCACATCTGTAGCCCGTACCCCAGCTTGTATGCATAAATAAATCTTTAAAAAAAAAAAAACACAACACCAAAATGCATGCCAATCACTGGGCAACAAATTTTTACAAAAGTCATATTACTGAAATAAAATTAGTCATTTCCTATCAATTTGTATGTGCTCAACATGAATATGACAGTCAAATTCTAATTTTGGCTCTAATTTTTTTGTAATCTGCAAATAAATGGATGTTTATATCACAAAATGCATGCCAATAGTAATAGGCCTACGGTTTAATACCTGTAAAAAGTCAAGTCATAGACTACTTCTTAGATTTCTTCGCTTGTCTCTTGTACAGCTGTTCAGGAGCATCTCTGGGGAGTGTCCAGCAGTAGTCAGCCAGCATTATAGTGGACCCCTTTCCCTGGTATCTTTGTTCTATTGATGGAATATCTGAAACGTTCGCCACGTTCATCACTAACCATACCACAGTTTTCCGGGAAGAAATCCAGATGGGAATGAAGGAAGTGGATCTTTAGAGACATATTGCAGCCAAGTTTCTGATGCTGCATCAGCATGTCTTCTACTAGTTCCTTGTAGTTTTCTGCCCTAACATTCCAAAGAAGGTTTGTAGACACTAGGCGAAAGCATTCCATGCTTGTTTTGCATTACCCTGAAGCAAATTGTTGAACTGGTCATGTCAATGCAGATGGAATGTTTGGGTAGACTATTCTTGACTTCTTTCACTTTGTTATTCTGCCAGAAAGAGGAGGAACCAAGCAGAAGTAACAGTCTTTTATGTGTTTGCTTGGCTCTCTCCACACCATGGGGACTGCAAATGGCGTTGATGGTCTTTTGCCATTTAACCACTGTGAAAGCTGTGTTGTACATGTAGCACAGCATATATGCGGGGCCAAAGGTTGTCTTGGTCACCAACTTTGCATCCAAAGTAAAGATGATAAGCCTTCTTCACTTGAGAAGTGATACTTTTCTTCTGGTTGGCAAATGTCACTTCCCCACAAATAGAGCAGAAATTGTCCACGTTATGAACGCACTTTGGAGGCATTACTGTTCTGTATTGTGCCTACATGGATAAAATAATAACAGTTCTATGGAACAGTAGCTTAAACTATCTCGCACAAAGTCTGAAATATTTTCAATGCTCAACAGGGCTTTCTATAGTGCACTGTTGACGTCAGCTTACGTCAGCTTACTTCAGCAGCCGCCTGGCAGTAGTATTGCACTGCATCAGAAAATGATGCAATCAACTCTGGATGATGTGTGCATGATGGTATTATGCAATGCGATGCAATATTACAGCATTCTAGGCTGATTTAGGATGTTGTGGCAGTCCTACTGAATAAATGTACACAGTGAAACATATAAAATGAATTATATGAAATATCTTCAAAATGAGAGCTAATAACAAATTTTCAGGGTTATATTCATGTTCAGCACACCGAGATACTACATATTAGGGCCTTTTTAAGTCAGTAATGATCTCACTGTTGACCAGTGTAAGTGATCCTTCTAACAGTGGTAACTAAATTTGTGTCACTAGTTCTACACTAAAGAAACATATCTATAAACTCTGCTCTAGAAAATGCATTCTAAGATCTCATCAGTGAACTCTCAGTAAATGCAACACCTTTTATAAATGATAGTTTGGGGTCTTACAGTTTAAGTTTGGCATACACAGTTCCTGGGTGTTAGGAACATTACTCATCCATTTTATATTTGATTTAGAACTCTTAAGAGGGTTGCAAAGGCTATGAAAAGTAACTTAATCTGAAAACCACAGATTTAATAGAAGACAATCTAACCCAAGAAATTTACAAAGGATTTAGTTCAAGTATAAAATAGATTTGCCCTAACTTATAAAAAAACCTCCACCCTGTATCTTGAGAATCCTACTTATAACTTTCAAAAAAATTTCTTTCAAAGATTGGTGGGGTTTTTTTAAGCTTAAAAATATTCTATAAAATGTACTCTTAAATTTCCTTTTAGATTTAAAAACACATAGTTCTTGAATTACACATGATTTGTGCTTACACAATTCTGCCCCTGCATCATCTCAATACTCTCTCTCTTTATTTAAAAGTTGTTCTGGGGTTTTTAAAAGATACGTGGATTCAGGAACTATAGGAATGAAGAAAAACAGCACAAAATACTTGTAGGATCAGGTACTCAGCAAGGTTAAGACTTGCTTGATTTTAAAATTTAGTTCAGCAATGTCCTTCAAAATTTAAATATATATAGGAAGATAATGGGACTCATATCCTCCCATACCCAAATATGTAAGTAAATTTGATTAATTTCCTCAACTGTAGTGGTCACGAGTATTGATAAAGCAGTTAAATCTTTTATGTGAGAAAAAGAGTATTTGGGAGGCAAATAATTTAGTTTAATTTTCGGTTTTGTAGCTTGTGTTTCTGTGCACTGTTACCAAGTATCTCTAGGTCTCACCTATCTTCTACTTGCTGTTTCCCTGTAGATATTCCTCAAAATTCAATGTACAAATCAAAATTATCGTCTTCCAAAATTCTATTTCCATCCAGCATTCCCTGATTGCTAGTTCTATCTTCCTAATTGCTCTACTTTAAAAAATTTTTTTTAAAACATGTATTTATGTATGCAAGAGCTGGGCTGTAAGCCAGAGGTGGGGAGGAGGGGTGAGAGGATTCACTAGAGACAGAGTGGGGAGCAGAACTGATTGAAATACATTGCTGCTAATTGCTCAACTTTAAAGCTCTTTTACCCTCTATTTAGTTGCTCAGTTCATTTCTCTACCTCCAAAATATCTCCCAGATCAATCCGTTTCTGTATTCATTCTGAATTTAAGCTTTTCTTTTGTTGGAATGTTCTCCTTAAATGGTTTTTCTGTGTCAAGCTTACCTTTTCCAAACTATTTTCTGCATGTTTATCATAGTTTTTGCTTTGAATCAGGAATATTATCCCCTTCCTCAGAAATATGATGCCCCTGCCAGGCTGATAGAATGAACTTGAAACTTCAGCACAACATTCCCAGCCCTTCATATTTTTATCCCACTATACTTTTGAAATGCATTTTCTTCCTTGCACTTATCTTGAGCTGCTGGATATTCTACATTTTTTCACACCACTGTGATTAGACTTCTGACAATTACTTTCCTCCTCTTTGCATGTTAAATACTATTGAATATTTTAAGGTCCAACTCAAGACTACTTTGAAGTGGTGATTCCCAACTAGACAATTGCTCCTCACCAGTTAGTCACTACCTTCTGGAAAAGACAGTTTATTTTGACCTCCTCAGGTCAAAATAATTGTTGTGAGAGAATACAAGTTGTATTTTAATTGCATTTGGTTTCTTCCCTCCACCTATACCATTAACTTTTAGTTTTGTAAGTTTATACTTTTCAGGCTTTAGACATGCTGCTCAAAAATGACACAAAATAACTGCAGTATGTTCAGGAGGTGAAGGGGTGACTTAAGTAGTTTCATTATCGAAGAGACTGTATTAGTTAGAATTTGATAATCATATGTAGGAATGTGAGGTCAATGTGAGTTATGAGCCATTTACTAGAATAATAGATTGTTAGATGTCAGAACTCAAAATTCTCTCTTGAAAGATGTGGTACATATACACAATGGAATACTATTCAACAATCAAAAAAGATAAACTCATGTCATTCACAGCGAAGTAGCTAGAACCTAGAAGGGATTATGCTCAGTGAAATAAGCCAGAAGGAAAAAGAAAAATAACAGGTAGTTTCACTTACAGGAGTGATGGAGGAGATAGGATCACAAGATTAGAGCCACACAGGAGGTGGGGGTAGGAGGGATCAACGTGATCCCCTCAAATAGGTATAAGAGGCTATAGGGTGTGTAAGGAGTGTCAAGACAATCTCTTGGCCTCTTCCTAATCCTATAAGCCCTCTTGGAGGGTGTGAGACCCTCCCTCAGAGAAAACTGTAAATGTGATCCCTGCACTGGCTTGGGGCAGCAGCAGCAGCCTCACTCTTGTCTGCCCACCTGTGACTATGCAGGTGCTTCTTTCATCCAACTCTCTATCCCTCTGCAGGGCAGCTCTTCCTGCCCACTTGTGCCTATGTGAGTGCTCTCTGCTCTTCTGTCTCCTGCTTCGATAAGCTTGTTCTTCAAATATACTCAACGACTCTGTGTTTTGGAGAAACTCGCCACGTGCTGCTGAAAGGGGAGTTCTGGTGAAGCCTTTCCCAGAGTGAACCCAAGAACCCCACTCTATGTCGACTCCCAAAATCTACATCAGGAGGAATATAGGGGAACCAAATAAGGGATCAGGGAAAAACTAACAACAAATTAAAAAAAAAAATTAACAGGCAACTATAAATTGGAGACATTCTGCAGGGGAGGGGGAGGGAGAGGAAAGAGCACAAGCAAAGTGACGGTTCACGTGTGAATTGGTGGTGGAAATTTTACGGGGACTACACCTGAGAGGAGAATGTACAAAAGTGAACGATGATGTAAAATATACATAATTAAAAATCTCTTGACCTGCTTAATCTCAACCCCCCCCAACACCCCTCATCCCCATATTTTATAATCTCAGCACAGTAATTGGTCAGAGGTGGGTGGCTTGAGATCGCGAGACATAGGGCAAGTTAGATTAGGCAGCTTCAGGGACAGAGAGACAGGGACCTCGGGGAATTAAACAAGTTTAGAGGTAAGGGCAACAAATGGAGGAAGAGGGAAAGATATAGGAAGTATGCAAAAAGATGGGAGTTGTGATGCAGGAAGCTACCCAGTACAATAGCAGATTAGGTGAGACTACAGAGAACTAACCAATCAGAGAGAGACTGATGTAATTTGGAATGAGGGAAAGCATATAATCCCAAACCAAAACTCCATTATGGCTTCTCTGTCCCTCCCAGTTACCTTCTACCTGGGCGTCTTTACGTCTTTTTTTCCTAAATATTTATTTTCTTTCTTAAAATTTGCTTCTCTCTGCTTACTTATTCAAAAGTCTGTGAATTCCTTTTTATGGCCTCACGAAACAAGAACTCGTGGTGGTTACCAGGGTGAAAATCCGCTGTGGTGGCGGCTGTGAATACAGTAACAGCACAACTCAGCATCAACAGGACAGCCACAACCCTATCCCAGATGTCTAAATGCTTTTGAGAACATGCTGGGAGTCCAGAAATAGGTGTCTAGTCTATGCGCCACAGCCACAGCTCTTCACAATCCTAATTTTTACCTTCTTGGGTGGGTACCACTGTACCTTCCTTCTCAGGTTCATTCTGAGGTCTAGTGCTCAAAAAGAAACACAGGGTTAGGATCTAGGTTTTGTTTCAACACTGAAAGTTGACTTAGAGGCATATTAAGGAAAAAGCAAGTACTGTTTTTTTTTTAAGTTTTGAAACCACATACTGTGTAAATGAAATAATTTGGTCCTCCCACCCACACACCCCTCTCCCAGAGTAAAGTTTCTTGGATTAAGTCCTAGTTTTTTTTTTTAAGATTTATTTTTGCATACAAGCTGGGGTGCAGGCCAGAGGTATGGGGCAGTGAGAGGGTTCACCAGAGACAGAGTGGGGAGCAGTGGGCGAGGCAGGAGAGGTCTGCTGTGCTTAACTTGTTGCACCACCAGGGAGGCCCTTAAGTCCTAGATTTGTATAGCAAACAAGCTTTACATTAAAATACTCTGAAGGGGTGACTGGATTATACTATTCCTAAACATTTGAATGCTGGTCCTGATAAAATGTAGATCTGCCTAATACATTCCAGTCTTTTCACATATGAACCACCCTTACATCTTTTAAACTTACCACCTTTAAGTTTTCTAAGAATGGCTCCTGTCAACCTTTTAGTGCTCTAACTTAAATCTTTTACCATTTTCCTGTAAAATTAAAGCAGTTCTTTCTATAACCACTACTAAATGGTATTATTGAATAAATCTATTATCAAATTGCACAAATTTCTCTAAAATCAACTTCAGTACACCTAATGAAGTATATGTCATAGGTAAGTGCTACTGCATTTAACAATTTTTTTCCACTAACAAACTACATTAACTTTTCATCCTTTTGCAGTTACCAGTCCTCTACCAAGCCACTGGTTAAAATTAAAGCATTATGCTGGCAACTGCAAGCACATCTGTTATATACCCAGAAAGCAAATCATTTATAATTACAGGAACATTGGAAGAAATGTTTCAATGGATTCCAATGGAAGGAAAATAAATATGACCAAATTGGTCTGTGCTAGTCTGAATTCAAGTTAAAACCTGACTATCAAGTTGACTGTATTAGATGGTGGAGCCTTTGCGAAGTGATTGATTAGATAAGGAGGGCAGAATCCTTTGGAATGGGATTAGTGCCTTTTTAGGCTCTTCTGCATCTTCCAGCATGTGAGAACACAGCAAAAAAAAAAAAAAGCCTCAAAATCTATGAGCCAGGCAATCTACGAGCAAGTGCAAATCTGCTGGAGGCTTGTTCTTCCCAGCACAACTATGTGAAATAAGCTACCCAAGTTTTTAACATTGTTACAGCAACCCAAAGCAACTAAACTAAGACAGGCTAAGTAATTTACTATTTAACACCAAAACTACTTAAAACTTCCAGCTACATACCAACGCTTAATGCATTTTACCAGTGCCAAACGAGCAGATGTGCTATTACAAATGGTCAGATTTCGGGGTAGCCAGGACTTACCCTGCCCGCAAATTCTGCTCAAGTGATTCTACAAGTGATTCTAAATTGTGCAAGATTTATCTTAACCACCACGAAGTTTGCATAAAGTTGTGTATTCCTCCTCCCTGTGTGAACCAAATGATAGTCTTGTATTTTCTCAGGATGCTAATACCTTTCTTAGCCACATAGCCCACTTTATACAGTATGTATGTACCTTCTTAACACCCTTTCCTTTTCACCAAAAACTCAGAAAGACATTTTTGTTGAGTTACCTGTGACTCTATAGAAAGCAATGAGGTTCAAGTTGGTGAGAATCTCTCATTGGAATTTCTACACACACACACTCTCACACATACCTCATTTAGTACATCACTGAGTAGAACGAAGTTTGAATTTTAAAGTAAAAACTCAAACTATCATTGCGCAAGCAAGCTTCAAAATCTAAAACTTCCACCTTATTTTATCAAGTATGCTTGTGTGGGTTCAAGTACCACTGTTCAAGATTTGATACAATTTAAACAAGTCTTTTTCCTTTCATGGGGAATGTATGGCATGTTAAGTCAATTGGTTCTTTATCAAATAATCCACACGTGATCTAATCAGTTACTTTTCAACACCATTTCATTTCCATTTGTAAAATGGGTAATTCCTTCCCTTACAGGTAGCAATGTAAAAAAAAAAAAAAAAATTGGGAGCCTCCCTGGTGCCACAAGGGATTAAATCTCAGCACTACGAAACATGGGCAGTTCAACTGAGCCAGTCAGGGAGCTGACCTACATGGTGTAGCAGACCTCTCCTGTCTCGCCTGCTGCTCCCCTCAGCAATGGATTTCAGCAGATTCACCTGTTCTGCTTCCCACTGTATCTGGTGAATGCTCTCACCACCCCCACACCTCTGGCCTGCACCCCAGTTCTTGTATGCATAAATAAATACATTTAAAAAGAAAATTGGGACTCTAATCTGAAGAGGATAAAAAATTAGTATAAAAATGTTTAAGCCCATAAAGTGAAAATTCAAGTCTTGCAGCCACCCATTCAAACATTAAACACAGTCACACACACAAGAGTCAAGACTAGTTTGAAATGGGGGGCCAAATTATTATTATTTAAAAATTTGATTACAACCGATTTTGTTGGAATATTAGAAGTATCTTAAATTTGGATGGCTAGAAACCAAAAATGGGAAGGAGTTTTCCAGTAATCAGATTTGAAGGCAGAAATCAATTTAGAGAAACACAGATAAATCCCATGTTTACAATGATTGTGCCACAGACTTAAAATTTCAGTAGTGCATCAGTAAACTGTTCACATTTAGATCTTCACCTTGAGATTCAATAGCTGTTTCTTAAGAAAAAAATCTCAGTACCTTGTGCAAATAAATTGGTCTTCCATGTGCCTTAGCACACTTAAAATTTCTCCATTGTATATACAAAACACCTACCATTTGAAGGCAGGGCAAAATACATACTTTCATAACAAAACTATAATGTACCTCTCAAGTATGAACAATATACACATAATACATGGTATACAGTATTTACAAAATATAAAATATAATACAGGCTGTAATTTTTTTAAGCTCATCTTTTGCACTTGTGTATTTACAAGGCAAATTTCCATTTCTGTACCAATTTTCTTCTCAAGAGTCCAGAGATTTTGGAAAAACTTTTACATACTGAAATCTAAGTTTGAACTTTTAGGAGAGTTTTTAAGTGTACTGCCATCAATTCCCTATTTTGGTTGGAATTTTCAACAGTGCTTCCCATCCAGTGACTAGGAGGCTTTGGAAGAACACTAGGAGAAGGTGGATCACTAAACTTTGCTCCAGCATAATTTTCTTTTTGGCTCACTTCAGTTACAAATGCAGATTTCTTCAACTGCGTATTTTTAACATTTTCAGTATTTTTAAAAGGCTTCTTTTCCTGCTTCTGAATTGTATCAGATGGAACAGAATCTTGCCAAAAATTATTTTCATTTCTTTTTGTAGAGGTGATCTTGGTTAGTGGTAAGCTGTATTTGTTTTTCTGTTTGTTTATCTTTGGTTGTTCACATAAGTGTATACCATGAACAAGCTGGCCGTGGGGAATGGCAATTTTCTCTGATTTTCCCATCTTTGATTTTAAAACCTACAAGACAAAAAACATAAAAGTGAACAGTCTTGTGATAAAAATCAGTCGTGAACCTCCTACCATCTGTTACTTATTTTCAAATAAGTTCCCAGAAACTCAGTCTGAGTCTTGATTAAATGTATTTGCTGCATGTATCACTGAACATCAAAATTTGCACACCTCTAATTTTACCACTAAAAATAAGGTTAATCCCCACTGTTAGTTACTGGTGGTAGTAAATGGGTCCTAAAAAGTCAAACCTAAAAAGTAACTGCAGGTCCACCTTTCTATAAGAGTAAAGGACTATCTTCGAAACATGTTAAGTCAGTCTCTTTCTTGCAAAGATGTGTTATTACAACAGGACGCTGCCAGTAATTTTCAAAAGCTTTCACTTTGGTTGGCTTAAAGTGTGGTTAAAAATAAAAACTGTTAATAAACACAGTCTATTGCGTACATAAATTAGGTAATTTTAAAGTTATTTCAGAAGTAAATAAAAATTTGACTAACAAGTTAGAATTTAAGTGACTGTTTTTGATAAGACAGGAAAATGATCTGAACTTCTGGACACAAATTTTTCAGAATTAGAGTAATAAATTAAAAAATACTAAAACATTTATGATTTTTCATCAAGTTAGTTATACATACTTGTACGAAATATATCAGAAATTTCCCACTTACACCCTACTTTCTGGTTTAACCATTGCCTCAAGAGCTCTATGACAAATACAAATAACTTTCCTAACTCAATTGATTCTTGTAAGAAGCCATGACCGGATGGAAAGTATAAGATGACCCACTAGAGAGATCACTGCCCTTCCAACATATGTAACCAAGGTAGGGACACAGGAAAAGAAATAGAAAGCTGGGGTACTAGTAACATAGTCCATGTCAGTTAAGGGTTACTGGCAACAGAGCTCCCCGGTTTTAATAACGTTCAAGAACACAATCTTAATTAGAGGCGAGGAGACAAAAAACACCTTAGATTATAAAGAATACTTCAAAAAGGCCATGACATTTAAAACTTATAAGCAATCTATCAGGAGAATGTAAGAAATCACAACAAGCTTAATTTTTTTCTTGAAGGGAAGAGATAAGCTGCAAATCTGTTCAACAGTCTTTCAACAAATGGCAGTAACTTCAACAAAATGTTTTATTTTGATAAAGGGCAACTTTAATTTCAAATCTGGCCATTTAACCCCTTTATCTTTCAAATTAATACTATCCTAGCTCAATAGCATGACAGTAGGGCAGCATAACGTCAAATTCAATTGATAACTTTCCAAACTTCACTCTGGACATAAGTGACAAAACGACCTTCCACTAAAAGTTTGGTGCCGTATACACATTGCATTGAAACTATTAAGCGATTGAATTTCGCTCATCTGATAGAGGCAAGAACTCAGCAGCAGCTCCTGCCAACTTGAAAAGTTAAAAACTACAGCTAAGTAGGTCGGCCCCGAGAGGGGCAGAGCCCCATTTGGATCCGCGCCCTACACAGGGAACCTCACACCTCAGCAGAAAACCAAGAGGAACGGAGTAGCTCCCGGCCCACTCCAAATCGCGCGCCGGGGAAGTGGGACACAGAACGCGCGTCGCCGACTCGTCTCAGGGCGACCAAGGTCGGGAAGCCGCAAGCGGGCCTGCCCTTTCCCCGGGCCCCCCTCCCCGGCCTCGCCGCCTTCATGAGCGCGGGAGCGCTCCGCACGTAGCGCGCTGACGTCAGCCTCCGCGGGCCCCCCTCCCCCCTCCCCCCAGCGCGGGGCCCGAACGCCGAAACCCCCTGGAACGCCGCCAGCCTTCTAAATCCGGGC